>JAXGGT010040048.1:0-12297 GCA_035583425.1 Marsdenia floribunda
ATGGGACGTCTGGACAAGCCTCCTCTAACAACTGAAGGCAAGTTGTCATTGAGGGGGGGTCAGCCTTAGTCGTGTCATCTCTAGCAGACTTAAACATGTAGTCATCCAATCTTGCTTTCGACCGTCTATTGTAATTGAAGGCAGCTTCGTTCATTTGTTTACAAGTGTCGATTCTCAGCTTATTGTCTACTCAGACTCATTGTTGGTTATAAAAAAATCGAACTTAACAGCATAAGCTAAATGAATACCTGATGGGCTTTTGAGAGTAATGCCTGCTACTCGTATGTGTTCAGTTGAACAACCATCAATATAAGTAATCCAACATCCCTACATAGAGGTGATGTTAGGATCATTCACTATGGAAGTTTCTTCTTCCAAAATTGTACATTCAACTACAAAGTCAGGTAAGGCTTGTGCCTTTATTGTTTTTCGAGGTTTATATTCAATATTGAAGCTAGACAATTCAATAGCCCATCTTAACAATCTACCAGAGGCATTTGGTTTATGCAATATTTGTCTCATTGGAACATTCGTATATGCATGCACTTGATGAGCTTGAAAATATGGCTTGAAAATATGGCTTGAACTTTCTTACTGTGATAAGGAACATCAACACATGCTTCTCAAGGGAGGAGTATTTACGTTCCGGAGCTTGTAGCAGATGACTTTGGTTATTTACTAATCATTCGTGGAACTAAAATAACTAACTCAAAGCATGTTCAGAGATTGAGATATGAAGATGAAAAATTTCTCCTTTGTTTGGTGACTTCTCTTGGATAATGTTAGGGAGCCTTCAAATCTATTCCTTCTAATATTCATGCCCAAAATCAGTTTTGCAACACCAAAATCCTTCATCTCAAACTCCGAGATAGATGTGTCTTCAATCTGTTGATTTCATCCACATTAGAACCTGCAACTAACATGTAATCAACATATAATAGTAATACGATGTAAGATGGACTAAAATATTTTAGATAACAACATTGATCCATGGGACACTTCTTGTACCCTTTCCTACTCATAAAATTGTCAAACTTCAAGTACCACTGCCTTGTTGCTTACTTCAGTTCAGGTCATACAATCTCTTGGACATCTTGTCAACTAAGTTCTCCTCCCAGCTACCTGGAAACCCTTTGGTTCCAGCATATAGATATTCTCATCATGATCACCATGAAAGAACGTCGTCTTAACATCTAGTTACTCTAGATGTAGATCCTCTGTAGCCACAATGCTCAATACAAGTTTAATGGTAGTCATTTTAACTACATGTGAAAAAATCTTATTATAGTCAATACCTCTTTTCTGCTGAAAGCCTTTCACCACTAACCTTGCCTTGTATCTTTTGCTGCCATCATGTTCTTCTTTGATCCTGAACACCCAGTTGTTTTGCAGCGCCCTCATTCCTACTGGTAGGTAAGTCAAACACCAAGTTTGATTCTTCTCAAGTGAATTCATTTCCTCTTGCATAGCTAACTCCCACTGGGCTGCATTATCCATCTGCAATGCCTCATGATAACACAAAAGTTCTCCATCGTCATTCAACAACAAGTAATTTGCTAAAGGAGAAAATCTCTGAGGAGGCCTACTAACTCTACTAGATCTCCTCACTTCAGCCACTGAGGTAACTAGGGTGGTCTTTTCAATTGTGGTACCTCCTGAACTCTCACTTTTTCACGCAAGATCATCTTCTGTAATGTCCTCTAACATTGCCTTTTCCTTCTCTGTTGTTTTCTTTTTATATCTGTCCTTGTACACTGCATTTTCATTGAATGTGACATCTCTACTTCTAATGACATTTCTTTTCTAGTCATCCCAGAATCGATATCCCATATCATCTACACTATTTGTCCTTTCAGAGTTTTGGAAAACAAAAGAAAAAGGATTTCATTTATTCAATAGACTTTCCATCTCATTCCTTTTTGCAAATACAAGTTTTGATAAGAAAACGAATAAGTAGGACCGTGATAGTTAGATTTACCTATCTTAATCTAGTGCTTTCCTTTTTGAACTGGACTATTTTTTAAAAAGGAAAATTTTCAACTTTAGTCCTGTAACCATTTGCATTTCCCAAACTTGGTCCTAAATCTTTAAAAATACCTAACTAGATCCTATAACTATTTTCAAATTCTGAAGTAGGTCATTCCAGCCAAAATCCTCCCCTTTTACCAACACTCCCAGTCACATGAGATACACATGCCCTTGTTTTTTGAGGGCATTTTCAGTAATCTCTTCCATCTCTAAAAAAAAGAAAAAAAAATTATAAACTAACTCTCCATTACAGTGAAGCGAAGAAGAGGAAAAAGAAGAAATTTCGGTGGTGGGGAGTTAGTTTATAAATTGTATTTTTGGAGGGAAGGAAGAGATTATCGAAAATGCCCTAAAAAAAGAGGGCATGTGTATTTTACGTGATTGGAAATGCTAGAAAAAGGGGAAGATTTTGGCCGGAAGGACGTACTTCAGAATTTGAAAATAGTTATAGGATCTAGTTAGGTATTTTTAAAGATTTAGGACCAAGTTCGAGAAACATAAATAGTTACAGGACTAAAGTCGAAAATTTTCCTTTTTAAAAATAAATTAGTTCTATATCCCTAACTCTATTATTAATTTATGTTGAGGATAACATTTTTTTTTTTTTTTTTTTGATGTTTTGATATTTTCGAAATTATTTATATTTTATTGAGGATGTATAGATTATAGTTGTTTGTTCTCCTTTATCTTTTAAGAAAATTTTTAGATAGTATGAGGTAATAGACCTCACTGTCATGAACTTGTTCCCTTAACAAGCCACGTGCAACCTTAACTCCTTTCTGCCCCTCGTAGTAACTAAGTCAGCCTCAACCATGAACTAGTGTTGTGTGTGTTAAGTGTTTGGCTAGTAGTGAAGGCAAGAGAACTCTTAGAGAAAGCTTGGAACTCTTTGAATGCTTGGAAACTTGGTTGCTTAATAATGAGGGCTTCTACCCCTATTTATACTACACCACCTCCTTAATAGACGGTGGTGATCATCTTAATCTAACGGTTAGGAGTGATTCTCTAGAACACTCCATCTAATCTAGAATATACAAGTATATATCTATACTATTCTAGAATATACAAGGAATCTCTATACATATCTACAATACTCTAGGAAACTCTAGAGAATTCTGTAAAAAAGGGGAGGGTTATGTATAGACTCCTTCGAATTCTCAAGTTAGAACAAAACGGTCGTGATATCATGCTTTTGAAGGAAATCTCATGACAAAAATCGTTTATATACGTGGCTAAATGGACCATCCTTTTTTTTTTCCTTGAATTTTTTAAATTTTAATTTTTTAGGTGCAATTACCAATTCATTTAAATACATAAAATATTACTACAATCCTATATAAATAAGCTTTTGAACTCTCCCGAAGATATTTTGTCAACAGAAGCACCAACATTCCGGAATCTGCAAGGATATGTGTATGGATAAACTTAATTTTAAAATGAAACCTATATCACCAAATATGCATGGGAAAGAGCAACTAATTTGATGAGGTAAAAAAAAATCCACTAAATTGTGTATAAATATTTATATTTTGAATATTTCCAAAGAATGCAAAATTAATAAACCATTAGTAATGAATTCAAATGATAAGAAAAGGTTGCCAAAATGCATGATTACTAGAAAAACAGCAAAATAAGTTAAGGTGAAGCACAAAGCCTTGCTTAAAAATTATTTCCTTCATAAATGAAACCTGAGTAACCTACGTACAAAGCACATCAGATCACTAAATCAAAATAACATTTTTTTATATTAATAACTCGAAAATTAGCTAGATAACAGTAGCAATAACTATTAGGAATCACGAACCATTTCAGTGATATCCTTGTCCAAATATTGAAGAATGGAAAGGATAGTTTGTAACATTGTGAGAATAAGTAAGACGGCAGCAGCCAAAACTGAAATTATCAACCATGGATTCTTGAAATGCGTATTCATTAAGTCAGTAATCCATTGGTTGGGTCGTCGGTTGCAATGCTCGTTTACTTCCTTGAAAAGTTGTCGATACGTAAAATCTAAAGGAGAAACAATAATATTTTTACAGATCTTGTTGATCATTTTAGAAACTTCTTTGTCGTTTCCTAACCAATTTTTAATAATTCCCTTGACGCGAAGATTTTGTACATCCATTCGCGTGTTGATGAGGCAATCCATAAGCATCATGTAGTCCGTGACAAATTTACCAGAATACCCTCAATCGAACATGTACTGCTCGTACGCAATCAAGTTTCTGATTATAGATTCAGTACTGTCTTTAATGACCAAAGGCGGGATCTTGATTTCCCCATTTTCAAACTTGATACTACCCAATGACGTGCTTTGTTTGCATGACACAAATTTTATCCCATCCTGTTTTAGCTCAGAAACACTTTTTATGAACATAAAATCATTTGAATCTTCCTCCGGCTCCTTCGGACCCTGGGGCTGCTGCTTTAGGTATTTATCGTAGCAGCTCAGCTTCCCAAGAGTGATGCACGAAAATTCAGGTTTCTTCTTCCGATCTGAATTCGAACCATCAGGCTCCTCCGGCTTCTCAGGCTGCTGGTAATTATTTCTGCAGCTCAACTTCCCAACAGTACTGAAGCATGAAAATTGAGGTCTCTTCTTCCAATCTGAATTCGAACCATTTTGATCATTATCAGTTAATGAGTTACACCACCACCTTACGTACATTAGACAGAGTAAATGGATGACGTTTTCCAAATTAATTTTAGAAAAAAAATTCTCCATGATTAGTAATATCACCACCTATTTTCGAAAAATTCAGACAGGATACGGCCAAGAAAACCAGATTCTCTTCTCCATCATCCTGAATTTTTGTCATATCAAACAATTCACGAAGGATGAAAAAAGGAATCTGGTTTTCAAACAACAGAAAATCTCTGCGAAGAATTTCCAAGATCCATTACTTTTTGAAAATAGGGCCATCGCGATTGAACGACACTTAATCACGGAATAATTACAAGTCTTGCATCCCGCCAACAACTGTCGAAGTCATACTAGGGGTTCGCCCACCTGTGAGAAATATCTACGAAGCATGAAATGACTGATGTGACATGTCTGACAGACGCCGCTTCTTACTGACACACCCACTTGAATATGTTGGCAATATATCATATTTCATACTCATTTGGGGTCCGCGAGGCTGAAGGGATGACACCTCCAAGGAAAATCTAGGAACCTCCCCATGCACGTGTCTATCAAGTACATGTTCAAAGGCCTAGGGAATCCTGCTTATAAAAGGAAGGCGGTTCTCCTAAACGGGGGTTGGCTGCTCCTTCAGGCAAGAAGCTAAGTTTACTCTTGACCCTTCTTGTGTATATCTTTGATCATCTTGAATATCATACTAACTTTACCATCGAAGATCAATACGGGGGTAAAGCCCCTCGCTAATCTTACGAAGGATCAGACGAAAAGGGTCAAACTGAAGGTCAGTTGTGTCTTTTCATTGATATATAGCTGGTACCAGAAAACCCCACATCAGATTAGTTCCGTTACCGGGAAAGAACTGAAAGTTCTTTCTACGACATTCTTTTTTTTTTATCTATTTCTGCACACTTTTTTGCTGCATTGTTCGAAGCCATAATGTCTCATCACTCCACATCACGGAGAACGCACATGACAGACGCAGAGACTCAACAGTCTCGTCCGAGAGCACCGTCGCCACAAGTGGTGACACCAGCTCCAAGACGGCCGGTGACTGAAAGATTGGGTCCCCAGTCTGCGTCTTGTGATCTAAGAGACAGATTGAGTGCAAGGAGAGCACAAGCGACTGGATCTTCTGATACTCAGGAGGTCCAGAGGTTAAGAGAAGAGCTTGACCGTCTAACCAAGCAGCAAAAAGCAATGGAAGGCTGGTTCAAGTTGAAGACACAGATGGAGGATTTGGGACAAACATTGCCCCCTCCAATCTTCATGAACACCCCGGCATCAGAGGCAGACGTGGGGGCCACCTTGCAACCAGCACAGGGAGGATCCCATGCGTCGAAAGAGCCGCAAGGAGAGCATGCGAGGGAACATAGTGCGACCGCTGCACGATCTCGCCAGAGTACACGACGATCTTAGCGAAGTGCAACAGTAACACATAGAATGAATCCTCTCCACGGCCGCTCTGACGCCCCGACCTCCAGGCAGCGACGAGCGCCAAGCGAGGTGGGTGAGTCCCATCATTCCTCAAGGTTACCACCTCGCGCCCCCAACCGCGATTCTGACCAAAGGGGGTCGAAGAGGACCAGGGGCGAACAGCCTGCAGAGCCTGCAACTAGAATACGGACGTCGACAGAGAGGCGATCTGTGGCCTTAGGCCCTTTTACCAGATGGATAAGGGATGCTGCCCCAGATCCAAACCTCAAATTACCCCAGTTTGTACTCTATAACCGCAAAAGTCAACCACAGAAACACATGTGTCGGTATAAATCGGCTATAAGATTGGTGACCAACGATGAAGCTCTGCTGTGCAAAGCCTTCCCTAGTACATTGGTTGAAAAGGCACTAACGTGGTTTACATCGCCGAAATCCAACGCCGTCGACTCCTGGTCGAGCTTGGAAAGAATGTTCCTCGACAAATTCAGTACCGCTGGAAAAATTCCAAAGACTCGCGGCGATTTAGCAAATGTGAAGCAATGAGATGGGGAATCTCTCTTGTTATATTTGGATCACTTTAAGAAAGTGTATGATGAGATAGAAGGTCTGAGCGAGGATACCGTACTAACATGTTTTGAAGGCAGCTTCCGAAGTGCCGCCCTGTACACTGAGCTTCAATTAAGGAAGCCACGCACTCTGGGCGAGATGTTTAATGTTGCTTGTAAGGTAGCCCTGGCAGAAAATAACTCCGTCGAAGAAAGGAAAGAGACCAAAACGACAAACAAGGATCATCGGACCTCGCAGGATAAAGGAAAGACACCCATGCATTTCGACAAGAAGAACCGGGGTAAAAATTGAATTCGCAAGACAGAAAGTTTTACTCCGTTGAATGTGCCCAAGGAGGATCTTGTGTTAGTCCTGAAAGAAAAATATGGGTTCCCTGACCCGGAACCAATGCATCCCTGCTCTCAAAATTTTCGGGATAAAAACAAATATTGTCTCTTTCATCGTGACCATTGACATCTCACAGAACATTGCATTCACCTCAAATGAGCGATTGAAAGATTAATCCAAGAGGGCAGACTGAGTGAATATAAAGCACAAGGGTCCTCCAAGGACGCCGAGAAAGGAAAAGAGAGGGTGATCGAAGTCATTACCACTGAGGTGCCATCCCTAACGCAATTGAAGCGACAGATCAACTCGCTTAAGGCTACGTTCATTGTTCCGGAATATCTGAACGACAAAGAGATCGTCACCTTTTCTCGATCTGAATTGGCCCCCACAGTTGATTTAAGGAATAATCCAATCGTGATCGAAGCCTCCTTCTAGTTCCCAGGTATCGACAAATGCCTCGTGAGACGATTGCTGGTCGACACGGGAGCTTCAAGGAACGTCATTTTCCACAAATGCTTTGACATTATGGGATTGAAAACCTGTCAACTTACTCCGAGCTCGACACGGCTGGAAGGTTTCACCACACACAAAATTGACGTAAAAGGGACTATCGAGCTCGAAGTTCTACTCGGGACGGTGCCTAATGTGCGAGCCGAAGTAGTAAAATTTCATGTAGTCGACGTCGATTCCTCGTACAATGCCATCTTGGGTACTCCGCTCCAAGCAAAGTTCGACATGGTGGTATCGCTCCCACATCAAAGGGTGAAATTCCCCACATCAATAGGCTGTGGCGAAGTAACCAACAATCCAAGAAGCCTTCTCACTTACCTCGTCAAGACCAAGAAGAGGCAACCTCTACTTGAAATACAGCCCGCTGACAAAGGTCACGTATCTGTCCTTGAGCCCGAATACAGGGAGATTGTAATCAACCTGGCCTATCCCGACCAAAGGATCAAGATCGATACACAGCTACCCGAAGAAGAGGCCGCAGCAATAGAGGCTTTCCTCAAAAGTCATTGTGACAATTTTGCATGGACGACTGAAGATATGGTAGGACTCGCTCAGGAGATCGCATTGCATAAGCTCAACCTTGATCCCCGAGTTGCTCCGATCCAACAAAAATAGAGAAGGTTTGGTCCGGATAAAGAGGCCGGCATGAAGGAGGAAATAAATAAATTACTCCAAGCGAGGTTCATTAGAGAGGTTCAATATCCTACCTGGCTGGCCAACGTCGTAATGGTGAAAAAAGCCAATGGAAAATGGCGTATGTGCGTCGATTTCAGGGATCTAAACAGAGCCTGTCCGAAGGACTGCTACCCCTTGCCCCGCATTGATCAATTGGTCGACACCACATCGGGGTATGGCATGCTCATTTTCTTAGACGCATTCTCTGGGTATCACTAGATTAAGTTGCATGAACCTGATTAGATCCATACCTCATTTCGAGCCGCAAGCGGGATCTATTGCTATAATGTGATGCCTTTCGGGTTGAAGAACACCGGGGCAACATATCAAAGAATGGTCAACCACGTTCTGAAAGAACAGCTGGGAAGAAATGTGGAGGCTTATGTGGACGACATGGTCATTAAAACAACCAAAGAGGGTTCTCATTTGAAGGATCTTCAGGAGACTTTCGCCACACTGACCACCCACGGTTTGAAACTGAATCCCGCCAAGTGCACCTTCGGCGTACGATCAGGCAAGTTTTTGGGATTCATGATGACAGAGCGCAGAATCGAGGCTAATCCGGAAAAGATTGCTGCTTTGCTAAGTCTGAAAGAGCTCAGGTGCATAAAAGACGTGCAACAGATCAATGGATGCATCGCGACACTTGGTAGGTTCATCTCCAAGTCGGCCGAACGTTGTCCCCCGTTTTTCAAAGTCTTGAAAGTTGCTGCCCGAAATTTTGATTGGACAGATGAATGTAAGGAGGCATGGGACAAATTGAGAGAGTATCTCATGATCCCTCCTCTACCTAGTTCACCAGAATTATGGGAAATATTATACATGTATCTAGCGGCTTCAGACCTGGCTATAGCTTCTGTTCTCGTCCGGGAAGTTGACAAAAAGCAACTACCGGTATATTATGTAAGCAAAGTTCTTAACGGGCCGGAGTCTCGGTACCCAAATATAGAAAAATTGGCTTATGCATTGGTTGTTGCGGGTCGCAAATTGCGAGCTTATTTCGAATCGTATGCAATTATTGTCTACACAAACGCCCCACTCCGACAAATATATCATAAGTTAGATCAATCGGGTAAAATGCTAAAATGGTCAATTGAACTTTGTGGGTATGATATCGCCTTCGCACCCTGCACAGCGATCAAAGCCCAAGCTTTGGCAGATTTCTTGGCAGAAACTACATTTTCAATCGACGTATCAGATACCGCCATTGTTCCTTATATCTCGCCAAAAACGAAGTCAATACCATTGACTGAAATTGCTTGGCTCTTACAAGTCGACGGAGCAGTAAACCAAAACGAAGCTGGAGTCGATTTGGTTCTAATTTCTCCCGTAACGAAACAAGCGCAGGAAAGAAGTATACGCCTGGACTTCGTTGTTTCAAATAACCAAGCCGAGTATGAAGCCCTTCTTCTTGGAATGTTGTGGGCATTGCAAGCCGGCATTTCGATCTTAACAGTAAACAGTGATTCTCAAGTCGTCGTTCATCAAGTTCGAGGAGAGTATGCTGTGCACTCGGAAAACCTGATAGAATATGTCGCAATGGCACGAGCGTTAAAGGGCAAGTTTGAATATTTCACTTTAGAAAAGGTGTGACGTGCCGAAAATGAACAAGCTGACTTACTTTCCAAGATTGCCTCAGGAGATACGGGGAATGCTCTCGACGTCATTATAGAAGTGTCTTCCCACTCACTCATCTAGTCTGGTGACCTCATTTCGACTTCTGATGAAGCAACGAAATCATGGATAGACGACCTGAAAGATTTCATCGAAAAAGGCATTCTTCCAGAGTCGCCAGATCAAGCAAAGCAAGTCAGAAAACATGCGGCTCGATACCTCGTGCACGAAGGTATCTTGTATCGGAGATCGTTCACAAAACCACTCCTACGATGTATACCACCTTCCATGACTAAAGCTGTCTTAGAAGAACTCCATGAGGGCGTTTGTGGGGGTCATCCAAGGGCCCGAGCCTTGGCTGAACGAGTTTTACACAAGGGCTATTATTGGCCGACACTGCGACATGATGCTAATTCTTTCGTAAAGCGATGTAAAAGTTGTCAGAAATTCGGTGATATTCCGCGTTTACCATCAATAGCACAAACTCCAATAGTGCCGACCTGGCCTTTCGACATGTGGGGGATGGATTTGTTGGGCAAGTTCCCCAAAGCACGGAACGGGTTCAAGTACCTCGTGGTGGCCGTCGACTATTTTTCTAAATGGATTGAGGCTAAGCCTTTAGTCCAACCCACAGAAGAAAATGTGCTTAACTTCTTCCACGACTCTGTCCTTTGCCGGTTCGGTGCCCCTCGCGCCGTTGTCACAGATCACGGGATACAATTTTCTCGCAAATTCACGGCAGAATGTGAACGATTACACATTAGACATTGGAAATCATCTGTGGCTCACCCACAAGGTAATGGTCAAGCGGAGGCAGCCAACAAGTTAGTCCTCAAGGCATTAAAAAAGAACTTAGAAGGGAAATCCAATAAGTGGGTCGATGAGTTGAACCCCGTCCTTTGGGCAGTACGAACCTCGACTCGGGGCCCCACTGGTGAAACTCCGTATGCCCTGGTTTAAAGGTCAGAAGTCGTAGCACCAGCCGAGCTTGTCTTGCCCACACATCGGGTGGCGAGCTACGACATTGAGCGAAATAACATTGCAAGGACCATCGACCTCGATCTGTTGGAAGAAAGGCGCAAAACCTCCGCACTCAAAATGGAAGCTTACAAACAACAGACAAAGTTGCAACATGACAAACACGTCAGAAGGCGACCTCTGCAAATCGGAGATTGGGTCTTACGTAAAATCGAAGTGACAGGCCGCTCCAAATTGGGAAGGACCCTATCTACTCACTAGCGAGGTTCGCCCGGGAACATTTCGACTACAGAAGGAAGATGGAACAATGCTACCTAATCCGTGGCATTCAGATCACCTTAAAAAATACTACGTGTAAACGAACAATATTTGTTTATGCGCAATACAATATTGTGCTTGAAGCGAATAAGAACCTCGATTGGCACAATTTATTATTCTTGCTTAGTACAATTAACATTAGTGTGCCTCGCATTATAGGCTTTTGTTTGTTATTAAAGGTCGAATTAGTTTGTTGGATATTCTCATGAGGGACGTATATAGATTTTCGTGGAAAGAATAAATAGCAAATTGAAAACAGACGCAATAACAAACAACGAAAATCCAATCACCCGTCTCATTAACGAATCAGCCAACATTTGGTCTACAAAAAATATATGATAAAAGAAAACCAAAGCAAGAGAAGAGTTAATCCTAAGCTGCGACGATAAGAGGGAGTTAGGGAATAGGGGTAAGCGGAGGCACATCCGCTGAGCAAGGTACTTCGCCAGATACGGACAGAATAACCGAATCATCAACCTTAGGCGCAACAACCTCCACGGCAGTGGGAGCAGCGACTTCTGGTGCCTGGGCGACAGCCACCTCAGAGGCCGAAGTGACAGGAAGGTCTTCTTCCGCTTCCCCCAGCACATCCATAAGAAGATACTTTTCCACAAGCTCAAAGAAAGTAGGCACATACGGAGGTGGGGGGACCCATGGCTCTTCTTTGTTCTCCGCATCTAATTCATGGATCTCTTTCAACTCGGCCGTGGAAAAAGGGACATAGTCCGCTCCCGCTCTCGCTTCCCGGCTAGCAAAGAACAGCCGTAGGCCTTGATCAGCGGTGCCTTATCCTTGAAATAATAATAGAGTTTCCTGACCATATGAGCCTGCCCTTGCTTGAGATAGCCATAAGAAGCAGCGACAACGGCATCCTCATAAGCTTCAGAGCTCTGGAATTCCGCTATCACCTTTCCCGTATATTCCCTCAACTCATAATATTTCACTAATTCTGCCAATTCGTCAGCTCGCTCCTTAGCCGCCCACACCGATGCTTTCAACTCTCGATTAACATCTTCGTGAGCGGCCACCTTGGTCGCCAACGTTTCCACCTCTGCACACTTTGCCGTCATCTCCAATTTTAAATGATTAATCCAACCATTGAACATAACCAAAACAAATATACGTATTTTTTATTTTATAAAAATCAAATGTTTAATCTAACCGTTAGATTTATTAGAAATATATTAAAAATAAAATCTGCA
>JAXGGT010040079.1:0-12290 GCA_035583425.1 Marsdenia floribunda
AGTAAAAGCTAGGAATTCATTATAGAACCAATGATAACAACTAGTGTGACCAATTTCGAAATAACAATTTGCAAATGAATCGAAAGCAATTATGAATCAACAACTATCTTACTACAATCTCCCAAGAAATAAAAAATAGAGTTAGGGGTACAACCCTAAAATTATAAAAAGGACTAAACAAATCCAAACAGAATAGCTATTCAATCCAAAAAATAAACAAATAAACAAAGATGTCTACGTCCAAAAATGAGAATCAAAATCTTCATTTATTCTCTTTCTCATCATCATTAAAATCTACAAAAAGGAGAATAGAATCAAAGGAATAAGCTAGAAGCCCAGTAAATAAATAAAATATTTCTCTTTTTCTTGTTTCTCAAAATGTCAGAAAATAAAAGTAAGGGCTAAAGTTATGTTTTCAAAATATCATTCCATCAAAACATATGTTTTCAAAATATCATTCAATTAAAACAAACTTCCCATAACAATTTCTCAGATAAATAAAAAACATATCAAATTCCAATAATTTTTCTTTCTTAAAAGGCTTAAGCAAGTAGAGACATTCGTTGGTTTTAACTGAATTCGGTCCTAGTTGTTTATCCAGCCATGTAGACCAAAACTTATAAAAGTGTAAACTTTTCACCAGACTCTATGGGTTCAGAACTTATCAAATTTGAAATATGTTCCCCATACTAATTCTTAATAGACTTGAGTCAAAAACTTATTTTTTTTATATCTTTTAGGGGAGTCTATAAATCAAAAAATTTTTTTAAAAAAAAGTACATCTTCTGGAAACAATTCTTAGAAGAAAAGACAAAAAGAAAAATCGTAAATAATGATGACAATAATATAATAAAAAAAATATTTCTTGCAACCAACTTTTATAAGAACTAAAAATATATCAATAATGACATATCAAGCTTTAGAGACTTATTACTGAACATAATAAAAAAGAACTGAGGGGGAGTTCGATTATTTTCTAAAATTTTAACATTTGTGATTCGATAATAAAATAATATTAAATAGTATTAAAACTTCCAATAGCTTATATATCTTAAAGAAAAAGATAAATAAATATATAAATATACATATATATATATATATATATCTAATTTAGAACTTAATATTCTGAAATTTAGTTATAAATATTCAATTGGGAATAATAATAATCAGCCTTGAAAACAACATATTTTAAAATAAAATGAATTGATTAAAGAGGAAGGAAGGAAAAAAGAAAAAAGAAAAAATAGAAAGAGAAGAAGGGAAAAGAAATAAAAACCACCTGGCATGCCGGTGAAAAGAAACAAAAACTCCCCATAAACAAAATGAAACTTTAAGTAGTTGTCCCCGCATGTGATAGGAAAGAAAGGAAAAGGAAAAATAAGGTAAAACAAAAATAGATCGTGCTTCTACAAGGAAACCAATAGAATAATTAAAATAATAATTATATTAACAATCTAAAATTTTTCTATTTTCTTAGTAGGCGTGAATTACAAAAGTGAAAAGAATTCAAGAAAACAAACAATTATGTTTGAAACAAACTAGATAGTGGAGGGAAATCAAATAGAATGTATACACACAGAAAACAAAAATTGTAAATTTACGAAAACGGTAAAACAAAAAGTTGTGATAATAACAAAACTGAATCAACAATATTTTCTTCTTTTTTTTTTTTTCCTAGAAAAAAAGATTTTATTTACTCACCTCTAGGATCGTCAATCAAAATATGGATCCTATCTATTCGATCTTTGAGTTCCAACCTAATTATCATAATCAACCTAGGTTCTATATAATAAATCTAATAAATCAAATCTAAGCCTAAAGGAATACCTCGTTAATGTTTGTCGAACGGATTCTTTGTGACTGTTCTCGTTAATTAACTACCTCCTAAGATGTAGACAAAGCGTAAAACCTCTGAGACTTAACAACCCCGATAAAAATATAAAAAGATAAACTCTAACCATTAAACGATAAATTAAAATGTGTAAATAATAAATACCATTACTTAAAATTTCCTAAATTTCCTTATTTGCCCTTAATAAAGGGGTTGGGTATTAAATATTACCCTCCTAAAAAAAAAGTTGCATCCTCGAAACTTAGAACATTGTTATTCCTCAAGAATCAAAATAACAATTTAGTCTTAAACTATATTCAAATGCAAACCACACATGCTTCAGTTTCACACTCTATAAAATATAATACCGTAGTTTATAGGTCCAACTTGAGTACATATCAATAATTTACCACAAAGGAACAAATTCACAATATTACCCCTCTAATTAAATAGGTTTAACTTCTAAAGCATAAGCAAATCCCTCAAAAACAAAGAATGTGATACACCACAATCAAATAAGACTTTAACAAGTAAGGAGTGTACTACGATCATACTTGTGACCACATCACTTGGATTCTCAACATATCTTTTTGTCAAAGTGAAAACTCTGGCATTTGGTTGAGAATTTGTCGATTTTATTTGCTCTCTAGGTTTGATTGAAACTACTGGAACCATATCTAAGACAATCTCCAATTTTGTGTCCAAGTTTTCCACATTTGAAGCATGCTCCGGTCTTCCGTCTGCACTAGCCAAGATGAAGACTGCAGGTTTCACAAGACTTGCGTTGATCTCTAGTTGCTAATTTCTTGAAAGCAAATTATTTCACCTCCAACTGAGAACTCTCTGAACTTGAATTCTGGCCTTGATTTTTGGATGGTCTCAGTCTCTTATTTGTCCTGACAGCATCACCTCTCTTCATATTGATAGCAGTTTTATATACCACCGTATAACTTTGCAATCAAATAGTAGCCATTTTGCCTTGAATTTTCCCAAGTAATCCAGCTCAAAATTGCATGAGTTTAAGATTCTCATTAGCCATAAAATCGAGAACAAATCTTTCCTAAGAATTGAATTTAGCTACATATTCCACAACTGACTTTCATTTTGTTTGCTTCAAGTTGAAGAATTCCCTCTAGTGTTCCAATCAAAGAGTCTCTGGAAAGTAATTATCCAAGAAAGCTTTCTTAAATACTTCCCAAGTAAGAGAATGTAACGTATGCCGGTGCAACACCTTCCCACCATCTCTCTATGATGTTGCTAAAAAGCAATCAGATAAAAGGATCCAAAAATAAGTAGAAAATGGACCCAAAAGGTGTGAGGAAGTGTGCAATTTGATGTGGGTGGAAATTAGATAAAAACTCATCTCTACAAATAGAGAAAAGTAAAAGAGAGTGAGAGAGGAAAATGTAACAAATTTGGAAGCTCAAAAGGACAAAAAGTCCAAAAGGAAAGGAGGAAAATCGGTTTTGGTGGGAGAAGGATGTTCCTGAAGGGGAACCAGTGAAAATCTCAAAGGGAGAGCAAAGAGATGCCCGAAAGGAAGCCTCCTTCCAGAAAGTAGCAAGGATTGTCCCGAAAGGGACTTTCTAAGGCTCCCAAGTGAAATTTTTTGGTGGCTTAAAGAGATTAGAACTCTCTTGTGTAAAAGAAAAGTGAATAAGAGAATTTGGAGGTTAATTCTCTTAGTTAATCTCTCAATAAAATGTTCAAGAGAACAAAGAAAAGAGTTCCTTTAACAATTAGTCCTTTAAAAGGAATAATTAAAAACAAGAAAACTCTAAGTAAAATAAGAGAGAGAAAGAGAGAGAATAAGAGAGAGTAACTGAAGTCTCAGTATGAAGTTCTTCCCCCGTTCTTGTTCATGAGTCTCCTAGGAGTTAATTGTCATACTCTTTAGAGGAGGTTGGTGAGAGTTGGTGACAGTTATTATGAGTGTTCTTCAAGTGATTAGTTAGCTTGTATTTAAATATCAAAAGTTGTTGACCAACGAAAGTGTTCTTTGAGGAAGATATTAGAATGTAAGGGTTTTTATCTTTTTAGCCTCGAAGGAAATAATAACTTTAATAAAAACACTTAAAATAATAGTGTTTAAGCACAACATAAAGCATTTTTTTTTAACATATCAATTTGATATTATGAAATTAATTACATGATATCACCAAATTTTAAAAGGTCAACTTTGATAATTTAATGTACTCGAAGGTACTTTGAACTTCATGGAATATCCGAAAGTGAGGAAATGCCCCGAAGGTACAACAAGATTAAGCAAGCCCGAAGGGGATTTTGAATTCCCTAAAATCAAGTTGACTTTCTCAGCTTTTGGCAGCCTGCAACGGTCACCTAAGGGGTTATGCCTTCTCTTTTATTTTATTTTTTTCACTCTTTGAAGTGTATAAATAGCTGACTTTTGCCCCTTGTTTTCACTTTCAAACTCTCTTCTTTATGAAGCCACATTCAAAGATAACAAAAGCTCTCATTTGAGAACAAATTTTCTCTTTTTCTTTCTTGTTGCTTTTCTTGCTTGTTTTGAAAAGATCACCTCAGATCAAGTAGAAGCAAGTCTTCAAACAAGGTTTACCAGCTCTCTCTTAATCAAATATGGAAGGAAATAATCAAGGTATTTTCATTCTCACTTCTTCTTTTTCTTAATTTCAGATTATGTCAAGAATGAATTCATGTAATTTCGATAGGGATTGTGAAAGTGCAGAAGAAATAAGTGTAGAAGAAACTATTGTAGTTGATAAATCTTTTAGGGTTCTTAGATCTCAATCAAAAATGTTTCTTCTCAAGTAGTGGGTTCAAGAACCCGAGAAATATTCCTCATAGATGGTTTTCCCATATTAAGGATGGGTGTTTTGAATGATAATTCTAATATCCCAATTGTGATTCGTTATAGCTTTGCAAATGAAAGTTTTGATTTTTCTTTCATGAATTAGAATGAGATTTGGGAAAGTGAACTATATAACTCACCTTTAAATTTTAGAGCTTTAGACTTGAAGCCCTTGGATAGTGAGGAGCTTAATCGGCCAATGTACATTGAAACATTTTCAAAGACCTTTTCTTTGTTTTTGGTAAAAAGTGTTTACAAACTTCCTTCCATGTTCTAAATTAAATTTGATCTTCTTTGTAATATCTTTTGTTAGACATAGAAGCCTTTTGTAATCAATGTTCTCTTTTTAGAACAACTTAATGGCAAATTTGTTTCCTTTCGGTAGAAAACAAAAACCAAACTTACTACTAATAGTAGTAAAGATCTATTGGGATCAACATTATAAGGATTTTAATCATTAAAAGATATTTAATCAAAGTGGAAAGAATTTATTCATTAAGTATTTCAGTAAAAAACTGAAAAATACATGAATTGATTCATCAAATATTTCAGAGAATTGAGATTAATTGAAAAATGAAAAGGGAATCCAACGGCAAATAATTTTCGATCGGGATTGACATTAAGAGATCACTCAAAATTTGAAGTGATTTTACACTTGGACCCTCCTTAGGTACTTACTTTAAGGATTCACCTTAGGAATTCACTTTAGGGATTCACCTTAGGGATTCACTTTAGGGATTCATCTTAGGGATTTACCTTAGGGATTCACCTTAGGGATAAATCAAGGAAAAAATCTCTTCAAATTGACTGCATTCCATGTTCTTGCAATTGTCTCTTACTTTGCCTTCTTAAAGCTTTTTAGCTTTTTAAAATATAGGCTTCTTGCCTTGAAAGAATTAAGCTATTTTAGCTTCTTCTTTTTTTGAGAGATGTTACTCTGAACATGTTCCTCATAGGAAATAATATTGAAAATCATGTCAATATGTAGAGAATGTCATCATGTAGTATCCTTCGGGGTAGATCTTCAGGATAGTCCGTCTGGAAAGATTCCCTTCGAGATAACTGCTTCATGATTTTACCCTTCGAGATTTTACCATTCGGGATTATACCCTTCATGATTTTAAACTTTGGGATTAAACCCTTCATGATCATCCTTCGGGAGTATAATAGGTCATTCGGGAAATATCGACAAGTCTTCAATCGAGACAATTTGGTAGAACTTTGAGCTTTAATAGCTTTCTTTGGAAGACATTCCAAGTGAAATTTGGAGAAATTTTTTGTCAACTCTAACAATATTCTTGAGATACTATTTTATGTTGCTCAATTTTGGAGTTTAGTATCCAAGGAGCAAAGGTTGAAGAAAAGCTTCGAAATTGCTTGAATCTTCAAGTTTAAACTGTTTGGGTAGAATTAAAGTGTTAATAGGAAATTTAAGAAGATTAATAAATCTTGAGTTAACATTCTTAACTGATCAAAATGATCAAATTAATCTTCATGAAATGATGAATCAATTTTTGAATGTTCAATTGAAGTGTTAACTTTATCAAAGTATTAACTTCACGAAGTGCCCTTCACCGAGGTCTTGTTCTCAATAGGTCAGAAAAGAATTTTGGCTAATAAAAGGATTTGGTAACTTTTGAGAATCATGATGATCAATATAGCCATCCTAGATTAGCTAATCATTTTTGGGATGTACCTTTATTGTAGGTTGAAACCCCATCAGCATGTTGTCCCTGAAGGGTTAGTACCAAATTGGTAAAATCAAAGCATTTGATTAATAAGGCCAAATATTTGACACAGTGAAGGAATTTTATTAATGATTCACTAATTGATCCATGTTCATATCTTGAAAGGATCAAAATTTAATATTTAGAAGAGAGGGTTCATGACCCATCATAATAAGCTATCGGGATAAAACATCCGCTTGGAAAATGACTCCAAGAAGAAGGAAACTAGGAAGGATCCTTCAAGAAGGAGGGTTCAAGCTAAAGCTCTCGGGAAAGATGGATCATTTTTATAGACCGTTCATGGATAAAATCTTTTGAGATTGGACAAATTCCATGTTCTCGCAATTGTTCATCGTAACCTTTCAAACAAGGCTTCACAAGCTAATGTGTAAACGACAAATTCCCTTAAGAAAATTGGGCATTTTGCCTCAAATAAATTCTAGACATTTTGTCTTAAGAAAATTTGCTGGCATTTTTGCCTTTATAAAGCTTTTTAGCTTTGTGAATATAGGCTTCTTGCCTTTTGAAGCCTTGAAGCTAAATTAGGATCATTGGGTAAAGTACCCAAATCAATATAAAGGTAAATAGGATCCATTCAAGTGAAGGGTGGGTCCTTTGAACTCATGAAAATGGTATACATTAATAGATTGAACCGTCAAAGGATCAATGGAAATAGTGCCCGATGGGCGACCTTTTGTGTCATAAGATCCGTTCATGTAGCCCACAAGGATTTGAGAAAAAATTTGGGCAACAAGGTTCTTGACCTTCCAATCTTTAATAACTATCAATCCGACGAGGCTTTTTAGCACTAACTTGGCTTCCCTTATGATCCTTAGCTATCGACCGTTCAGAATAAAGATTTTGACATTCCTCAGAAGAAGAAATTTCATTTTTGTCAACAATCTTTTTAGTAGGATCGGGAATGTACATTCCAGTAGAAATTCTGCAAGGATTTGAGTATTAATGGTTTCCTTGGAAAGTACCCAAGGTGAAACTCTAAAAGCTCAATCGTCCATTTAAGTAGTCTGCTTGAGGCATCGGGCTTGTATTGGAGCATTTGTATGCACATGAAAGTAGGGCTAAAGCTTACAAGATGTGATCATCATGGGGAGCATAGAGTTCTCCATGTTAGAATACTTCGATTCAAGATCTTGAAAATATGTGACTCCTTGTTCAACATAAAATATAGATCATAAAGTGTAGATCGTATGGCTTTTTAATGACTCTGCAATGATCTCCTAGTAGCTTTCAGAATTTGACATCTTACTGGTAGACGAGTCAGGTAATAAGACGAAGATATAAATTGCCAGATGAGAAACCATCATAAAAGAAATATCATAGAATAAGACAAAAAGGTAATCCACTAGTTAATATGATAAGAAGATCCCTGCATGAATAGTTTAATTCTGAGCCTTGAAAGACATATCCAGATAATAAATTGGCAACCAAGGATAATAGCTTGAATTATGAAGATTATAAATATTATCTAGGATCTTATCCCAAAATAGATGATACCAGAATAAGATGAGAACATAGGTACCATATTATACCCTTTAGATAGTCTTTGAATCAATCTTCTGTTCATTTACCAAATATACATCATTAGATGGAAATCCATAACCAAGAGAATACCATCCCCTAAATTTGAGGGCTATACCAACAGATAATAAACCATCTTGGAGAGATAACCAGAATATGAGATGAAGAGTACAAGAATATATCCATAATATGAGTCGAAGAGATAATCCATCCATCACCATGATGAGAATATACTTCTATATGGATCTTCAGAATACATCAAAGCAACAACATGCCTTGTAAGAATAGAATACTTTGATTCCAAGCCTAAAATAGATGATATTAGAATGAAGTATGACCGAAAGAACCGTATCATCTTCTAGATGAATTTCAATCAATATTCTGCGTACTTTCACCCGAAAGACCATAAAATGATTTGCTAAATATTAATCAACGAATAAGAATCATAATATAAATTGAAGAGATGATCCACTAGATGATAAGCCAATGATCAATCCATCATATGATACCTTCCTTCCAAAAGATATTTTGAAAGCTTAAAAATAACATCCATGAATAATTGGAGAACCTTGTGAGAGGAAAATATCCTTGAGATATAAATATCTCCCATGTCATAAAATATCAAGGAGAACATAGTGTTCTTGTTGATCTTTGTCTTCTTTCAAGATATTCATGATACTTTCCTTCTAGAAGATATTTTGAAAGCTTAAAGATAACATTCATGAATAATTGGAGAACCTTGTGAGAGGAAAATATCCTTGAGATATAAATATCTCCTATGTCATAAAATATCAAGGAGAGCATAGTGTTCTTGACATTTAGAAAGAATTCCTTCTTCAAAAGAAACATTCAACTTTAGTCAAGTAGTCAAATCTCACAAAGAAGGATAACTTCTCAAATGCACACAAGTAGTATATGAATCAAATAATATGAACTATATGCTCTTTTTCTTTTTTTAACAATTCAATCGAGAATAATCGAAAGAACACCAAGAATTCATATAAAGAACTTGAAGAAGATGAATAATAAGAATTTCAAAAAAATGAAGAACTTATCGTTTTAATCTTGTGGAGACAATATGGAATTGTCAATGGAAATTGATGTTGAGATTTGTCGTGTCTTCATTCCACTTATATGGTGGGTGCCAATCTGATGTTGCTAAAAAGCAATCAGATAAAAGGATCCAAAAATAAGTAGAAAATGGACCCAAAAGGTGTGAGGAAGTGTGCAATCTGATGTGGGTGCAAATCAGATAAAAACTAGTCTCTACAAATAGAGAAAAGTAAAAGAGAGTGAGAGAGGAAAATTTAAAAAATTTGGAAGCTCAAAAGGACAAAAAGTCAAAAAGGAAAGGAGGAAAATTTGTTTTGGTTGGAGAAGGATGTTCCCGAAGGGGAACCAGTGAAAATCCCGAAGGGAGAACAAAGAGATGCCCGAAAGGAAGCCTCCTTCCTTAAAGTAGCAAGGATTGTCCCGAAAGGGCCTTTCTAAGGCTCCCAAGTGAAGTTTTTTGATGGCTTAAAGAGATTAGAACTCTCTTGTGTAAAAGAAAAGTGAATAAGAGAATTTGGAGGTTAATTCTCTTAGTTAATCTCTCAACAAAGTGTTCAATAGAACAAAGAAAAGAGTTCCTTAATCAATTAATCCTTGGAAAGGATTAATTAAGAACAAGAAAACTCTAAGTAAAATAAGAGAGATAAAGAGAGAATAAGAGAGAGTAAATGAAGTCTCAGTATGAAGTTCCTCCCCCATTCTTGTTCATGAGTGTCCTAGTTATAGGAGTTAATTGTCATCCTCTTTAGAGGAGGTTGGTGAGAGTTGGTGACAGTTATTATGAGTGTTCTCCAAGTAATTAGTCAACTTATAACTAACTATCAAAAGTTGTTGACCAACGAAAGTGTTCTTTGAGGAAGATATTAGAATGAAAGGGTTTTTACCTTTTTAGCCTTGAAGGAAATAATATATTTAATAAGAACACTTAAAATAAGGGTGTTTAAGCACACCACTCCGCCTCTCTAGTCAGGAAAGAAAATGCTAAATTTGCCTTTGCATCCTCAATCACCTCAAATACTCAAAACTTCTTCTCTAAATCCTTGAGCAACTCCTCTACGACTTATAGATTGGATGTTCCCTCAAAGCTCGGCATGCTTACCTTCTGTAATCTCTCATAAAATGATCTTATTCCATCCTCAGCTTGCCTAGGTGAAGTTTGCTCCACTTGTTGCCTCAACTACTCTTCTTGAAGGCGTTGTTAGGCCTGCATTGTTTGGCTCGTCATGTAAAGGGCCATAGCAAAATCATACTACACCATAGAAGGCCAACTACCTTTAGTTCTATTTGCAGACGTTCCATGACCTAAATCCCTACGCGATAGATTCATATCATCGTTTTTTTCTCCTAACATAACGACCTCTGGAAGTTCTTGCCTTGTCGACTAAGTAATAATTCAAAATAAGGTCAAATAGTTACAAACACATATCAAAAAAATAGATTAGGAACCTAATATAGAAGTCTAACACTATACCAAAATTCACAATCCTTACTTATGCATTCTAAGGATTCGTAACCTATTGTTCAAATACTAATAAATGTCACACCCCGAAATCGATGCGTAACACGATTGTACCCTCAAGGTTTCCCCCAAGAGCACAAGGTCTCTTTCTAATATCAAATCATAAAGAATATTCCCAAAACTAAAAGAAAACAAAAGAATTTAAATCCAATAAATATGTCCCAAGAGAATTCCAAAAGAAAATACTACAATCTCCCAAGAAATAAAAAATAGAGTTAGGGGTACAACCCCAAACTTATAAAAAAAAACTAAACAAATCCAAACATAGTAGCTATTCAATCCAAAAAAAATAAAGAAATAAACAAAGATTTCAAAGTCCAAAAGCAAGAATAAAAATCTTCACTTATTCTCTTTCTCATCATCACTAAAATTTGCAAAAAGGAGAATAGAATGAAAGGAATGAGTTAGAAGCCAAGTGAATAAATGAAATACTTCTCTTTTCCTTGTTTTTCAAAATATCAGAAAATAAAAAAGTAAGGGCAAAAGTTATGTTTTCAAAATATCATTCAATCAAAACAAATTCCCATAACAATTTCTCAAATAAATAAAAACATATCAAATTCCAATAATTTTTCTTTCTTAAAAGGCTCAAGTAGGTATAGACACTCGTTGGTTTAACCAAATTCGGTTTTAGCTACTTTTCCAGCCAGGTAGGCCAGAACTTATAAAAGGGAGAATTTTTCACCATGCTTATGGGTTTAGAACTTATCAAATTTGAAATATGTTTCCCATATTAATTTCTAACAGACTTGAGTCAAAAACTTATGTTTTTATATCTTTTGGGGAGTCTATAAATCAAAAAATTAAAAAAAGTATATCTTCAGGAAACAATTCTTAGAAGAAAAGGACAAAAAGAAAAATCTTAAATAATAATAGTATAATAATAAATATATATATATATATATTTCTTGTAACCAACTTTTATAGGAACTAAAAATGTAATAACAATGACATATCTAGCTTTAGAGACTTATTACTGAAGAAAAAAATGAATTGAGGGGAGTTCTATTATTTTATAAAATCTTAACATTTGTGATTTGATAATAAAATAATAATAACTAGTATTAAAACTTCCAGTAGCTTATATATCTTAAAGAAAAAGATAAATATATATACAAATATATATATATATATTAAAACTTAATATTTTGAAATTTAGTTATATATATTAAATTGGAAATAATAATAAGCAGCCTCAAAAACAAGAAATTTTAAAATAAAATAAACTGATTAGAGACGAAGGAAGGGAAAAAGAAAAGAAAACAGAAAGGGAAGAAGGGAAAAGAAATAAAAACCACCTGACATGTGGGTCAAAGGAAGGAAACAAAAACTCCCCATAAACAAAATGAAACTTTAAGTAGTGGTCCCTGCAAGTGATAGGCAAGAAAGGAAAAATAAAAGTATGGTAAAAAAAAAGATACTGCTTCTCCATGGAAACTAATGGAATAGTTAAAACAGTAATTATATTAACAATCTAAATTTTTTATATTTTCTTATTAGGCGTGAATAGCATAAGCAAAAAGAATTCAAGAAAATAAACAATTGTGTTTGAAACAAACTACAAAGTGGAGGGAAATCAAACAAAATGTATACACTAGGAGAAAAAAATTGTAAATTTTCAAAAAATATAAAACAAAAAGTTGCGATAATAACAAAATGATAACACAAAAATATATCATGTTTTTGATGTCTTTTTATGCTTCTTATTTTTCTTTTCTTGATAGTTTTTCATTCTTTTATATTAGTTTTAGTATTATTTTGGTTTATTTTTATTTTTGGAAGGTTTTAGGG
>JAXGGT010040089.1:0-12287 GCA_035583425.1 Marsdenia floribunda
AATCATTTCCTTACTAGCTTCAGAAATGGCCATGTACTTTGCTTCTGTGGTTGAAAGTGCAACACTTTTCTGAAGTCAAGACATCCAACTGACTACTGTGCCTCCCACTGTGAAAACAAATCTTGTAGTACTCTTCCTTGTGTCTAAACAACCTCCCAAATCTGCATCAAAATATCCTTCCAAAACAACATCGTTCTTACCGAAACATAACACATTTTTAGAAGTACCTTTAAAGTAGCATAACAGCCACTTGACTGCTTCCCAATGCTTCCTTCCTGGATTAGATATGAATATGCTAACAACTCCCATTGCATGAGCAATGTCTGGTCTAGTGCAACCATTGAATACATTAAGCTACCAACTGCAGATGCATAAGGGACCTTGGTCATTTCTGCCTTATCTTCATCTGTCTTAGGTGACTGCTCCTTTGTGAGATTGAAGTGAACCCCAAAGGTGTACCTCTGATCTTGGCATCCTGCATGCTGAATTTCTCTAATACTTTCCCAATATACTTCTCTTGGGACAAGGTTAGGGAGCCTTAAGATCTATTCCTGCTAATCTTCATGCCCAAAATCAGTTTTACAACACCCAAATCCTTCATCTCAACTCTTCAGATAGTTGTGTCTTCAATCTGTTGATTTCATCCATAGTAGAACCTGCAACTAACATGTAATCAACATATAATAGTAATATGATGTAAGATCGACCAAAATATTTCAGATAACAACATTGATCCATGGCACACTTCTTGTACCCTTTCTTACTCATAAACCTATCAAATTTCAAGTACCACTGCCTTGGTGCTTGCTTCAAGCCATACAAACTCTTGGACAACTTGCAAACTAAGTTCTCCTTCCCAACTATCTGGAAACCCTCTGGTTGCACCATATAGATGTTCTCATCAAGATCACCATGTAAGAACGCTGTCTTAACATCTAGCTGCTCTAGATGCAGATCCTCTGCAGCCACAATACTCAACACAAGTCTAATGGTAGTCATTTTAACTACAGGTGAGAAAAATCTCATTATAGTCAATACCTCTTTTCTGCTGAAAGCCTTTCACCACTAACCTTGCCTTGCATCTCTTGCTGCCATCATGTTCTTCCTTGACCCTGAATACCTACTTGTCTTGCAATGCCCCTTTTCCTGCCCGTAGATCAGTCAAACACCAAGTTTGATTCTTCTCAAGTGAATTCATTTCCTCCTGCATGGCTAACTCCCACTGGGCTGCATCATCTATCTGCAATGCCTCATGATAACACAGAGGTTCTCCATCGTCAGTCAACAACAAGTAATTTGCTGAAGGAGAGAATCTCTGAGGAGGCTTACTAACTTTGCTGGATCTCCTCACTTCAGCCACTGAGGTGACTGGGGTAGTCTCCTCAACTGTGCTGCCTCTTGAACTCCCACTTTTTTCTGCAAGATCGGCTTCTGTAATGTCCTCTAACACTGCTTTTTCCTTCTTTGCTGGTTTCTTTTCAAGTCTGTCCTTGTACACTGCATTTTCCTTAAATGTGACATCTCTACTTCCAATGATATTTCTGTTCTGATCATCCCAGAACTGATACATACATCATCTGCATCATAGCTAATAAAAATGCACTTTCTTGCTCTCGTATCAAGCTTGTCCCTATCAGCATCTCTAACACGAACATAAGAAACACAACCAAACACCTTCAAGTGAGAGAGACTTACATCCTTACCTTGCCATTCCTCCTCAGGAATCTTGAACCCAATGGGAGCTGAGGGTCCTCTGTTAATTAGGTATGCTGTTGTGCTCACTGAATCTGCCCAGAATGTCTTTGGCAATCTTGCATGAAGTCTCATACTCTTTGCCCTCTCATTCAAGGTTCTATTTATTCTTTCAGTAGCACCATTCTGCTGAGGTGTCTCAGGAATAGTTTTCAACATTCTAATTCCATTCTCAGCATAGTAATCAATAAATTCAGTACTACTATATTCACCACCATTATCAGACTTTAAACATTTAAGTTTTAACCCTGTTTCATTCTCAACAGTAGCGTTCCATGTCTTAAAGGTATTAAATACTTTTGATTTTTGCTTACAAAAATAAACCCATACCTTTCTTGTGGAATCATCAATGAAGGTGACGTAGTATCGTGATCCTCCCAATAATGGTACTGATGTTGGCCCGTACACATTTGTATGAACAAGCTCCAACTTCTCGGCCTTGGGCATCCTCCCTGTCTTGGCAAAAGTAACTCTTTTCTGATTCCCAAACACACATGCTTTGCAGAAACCAACTTCTACCTCCTTCAACTCTAGAATCTTCCCCTTCGAGACTAGCATCTTCATACCCTTCTCATTCATGTGACCAAGTCTTTGGTGCCACAGAGTCGAAGGATGACCAACATCATCACTAACTGAATTTACTTCCTCTTGCAAGTAATTTTACCATGTAAAGAGTTCCCTTCTTCCAACCACGAGTTACAACTAGATTACCCTTTACCACCTTCGATCTACTGGCCATCTCCGAATATAACTCGATATCCCTGAACGTCTAGCATGCCCATAGAGATCAACATCCTCTTGAGTCTTGGAATATATCTGACATCCTTCAATGTCCAGATGTACCAGTAGAAGTTCGAACGTTTATATCTCCCATACCTGTGATGTCTAAAGCTTCATCATTTGCCAGACAAACTTGCCAAAATTCCCAGTTCTGAAATTGTGCATCGAATCCTTGCAAGGAGAGGTATGGAAAGATGCACCAGAATCCATAATCCAGAATTCAAACTTACTCTCAATGCAACAGACCAACGCGTTATCAACTTATTCTTCTGCTGCATTTACTGTATTGTTATGCCTCTTTCCTTTAGGAATAGTAGGAGTAGTACACTGGCTTCTGAAGTGGCCGTTCTTCTGGCAATTCCAATAGGTAATATCCTTGCGAGGTTTGGACTGCCCTCGCTTCTTGGACATTGATCTACCACGCCCAGAACCTTGTCCCCTTTCAAACCTTCTGCCTCTTCTTTTCGTGCTCAATAAGGAAACCTGCTGATTCTCTAAAATTCCTCCTACGAACATCCTCACTAAGAATTAAATCCCTAATTCCTTCGAAGGTCAATTTCGTAGTCCCAAATGTACTTGCTACTGTCGTGATAGTTCCTAACCAACTATCAGGCAACGAAGATAGCAACAACAGGGATTGTACTTCATCATCAAATTTAATATCTACTGACACTAATCTCAACAGTAAAGAATTAAATTCGTTCACATAATCTGTAACACTAGCATCTTCATGCATCTTTGTATTAACTAACTGACGAATTAGAAATACTTTGTTTGATGCTAATGGTTTCTCATACATGTTTGATAACGCCTTTATCAAACCACATGTCGTTGTCTCCTTGACAATGTTGTAGGCGACGTTCTTCACCAACGTCAATCTGACAACACCTAAAGCCTGCCGATCCAGCAACTCCTAATCTGCTTGAGACATCTTATCTGGTTTCTCTTCAGACAGAAGCTAGTGTAGCTTCTTCTGATACAGATAGTCTTCGATCTGCATCTTCCAAAATCTGAAATCGCTTCCATCGAACTTGTCGATCTTCACTTTCTCGTCTTCTGCCATTGCTCCTACTAGCTTAAAACCCTAAGCTCTGATACCAGTTGTTGGGGATCGAAACACACACACGAGTAATTACAAGAACAAAAGTAAAACAAGAATCGCAAGAGACATAGAGATTTACATAGTTCAGTCAGAACAGACCTACATCCACGGCCGCACTAGAAATATTTCATTCACGATTAGGATTGACAAGTTACATGAGTATTTCAAATAGGAATCAACAACTGGGTCAGGCCAAACTCAATACAAATTATAGTGAGACCCCCGCCAAGGCGTTAGCGCCCTCGGACTCCAGCTCGTCGAGGCGCTTCGCGCCTCATCTTCCCTAAGCAGTACGGTAGTCAAGAGTTCCTGGCAACTATCAGACTTCACATACTCAACAGTAAGACGAGGTTGTTATATGTGTATATATATCTTTGTTTTTGTGGGTTTGTAATAAAATTAAGATCTCTATCTTCAAGCCTAAACTGTAGGCATTACTCATTCATTCATATTAAATCAGTATACGTGTATATATATATGGCTTTCATATCTAAGTAATCTCAAAAATCAATCAGTGTAAATTGGAATTAAATTGCAAATATTCGAAAGAAGATTTCGGTAATATAATTCACGTAATTGCAGTAAAGATTTGCTAATATATATATATATATATATATATATATATATATATTTATGTTTGTGCAGCAAAAAACTTCACTTTCCTTTCTTTGCTTTCTTCATTCTAAGATTTTTCCAAGCTGTAAAAAAATTCTCTAACTAGAGGTATGTTCATATATATAGGGTAAAGTATGCCATTGACCCTCAAAGTATTTAGAAATCTAACTTTTGCCCTCGAAGTAATTTTCGTCCAGATGTGACCCTTAAACTACCAAAATGATTAGCTTTTGCCTTTCCGTCGATTTTTTCTGTCAAATACTGAATTTGGTCATTGAACCGTTAATATTGAAGAAATTAGTAAGGGCATTTTAGTACTTTTACACATATAAGTAAAAAAAAAAAATAATAAATCAATAACAACAAAACCCTAATAACCTCTTCTTATTCTATTGTAGCCGCCACTTGCTTCAAAAACTTCATCTTCTCCCTTCTTCCACAATCTTCTTCTATCCCTTCTTTTGTAGCTGTCGTCACCTTCTCTCCCCTCTTCCACTGCAGTCGTCGTCTTCTCTCCTTCTTCCACAGTCGTCGTCGTCTTCTCTCCTTCTTCCACAGCCATTGTTGCCTTCTCTCCCTTCTTCCACAGCCGTTGTCATCTTCTCTCCCTCCTTCTTCCATAGCCGTCATCGCCTTCTCTTTTCTTCCACAGCCATCATCGCCTTCTGCAAACTTTATCTTTTCTTTTCTTTTTTTTTCCACTGAATGCCTATTACCGAGACATTTACTTTTTAAAATATTTGCTTATCCTTCTCGTAAAGTTTGTTTCGATGGGTCATGCGTGAACTATGGCAATGAAAGAAAACTCTTCAAAATTGATTTTTTCTTTGGGCATTTTTATGAAATTTTGTCTTCAAAATTGATGTTTTCGTTGGGCATTTTTACAAATTTTACTTGAGTATCTTCCTTCAAGAACTTTCCCTTGGTTGAAGTACATGTGATATGGTATCATTAAAAGATTTTAGGGTTTTATTTTTGATTTTTATTTTTTAAATTTGTGTGGGCCAATTACTTCTAACAAAAAATACGCATGGCAACTCTAATTTTCTTGATTTTCCTACAAAATTTGAGAGATTAGTGTACACTATTATGAATATGTATTTAATTGAGTCTGCGATTAAATAGTAAATTACGCAGACAGCAAGAAGGAAAAGAAGAGAAAAATTCTAAAAAATTGGGGATTAAAAGATTCTAGTTAGTAGTTTTAAACATACCAGTAGGTTGTTATAAAAGAGGGACTTTTGACCACCCAAAAGGAACATTTTTAGGACAATAATGCCCTTGAAAAAGTCAACTTTAACCCTCAAACACACTACTTGACGGAAAAAAATTAGCGGAAGGGTAAAAGTTGATCATTTTTATAGTTTAAGGATCACATCTTAACGAAAATTATTTCGAGGGCAAAAGTTGGATTTCTAAATACTTTGAGGGTCAATAGAATACTTTACCCTATATATATATATATATTATATCATTATTTCATGAATGAAGATTAATATTCAAAAAGAAAAAAACAAATTTGATGGTATTTTAGCGGAGCAATTGATACATACATGCATGAGTACTGCAGTCTTTAAAACCAACGATATGAAAACACTTTTGTTGATCGTGGTTTTATGTTTTCTTTTGTTTTCAGGTTAGATCCCATTTTGTAATTCTCTCAAAAATGGTGCAAGTTGTTCTCATTATTAAAAAATAATAATAATAATAAAAATAAAAGAAAAGAAAAAGAAAATTCTCTTAAGGGTTTTTAATTTAGTTTTATTTTTAGCAGAGATTAAGGTTCATGTTCATGGACTGACATATGATTACAATTTCACTGCGGAGGTAAAGTTTTTTTTTTTTTTTTTTTTTTTTTCCGACAGCTAGTTTGTTGAAGAGTGATTCAAATTAGTTAAAGCTATTGGTTAGTTATTTGCATAATCAATGTTAGTAGGTAGTTATTCAATGTTAGTGGATTAGTAAGTTATGGTAGTTAATGGTTAATGGCTTAGTGTGCTGATTTTGTGAGTAGTGGGATTATGGTGTAAGTAATGGTTAAGTGGGTCTTTCAATTCTTTGATATTGTAAGTCTATAAATAGGTGTCATTGGTTATTCATTTTTTAAATGAATCAAGTTCATCATTCTCTTCTAAAGCCTATAATATTTTCCATTCCTTAGTCTTGTTCCCAACATAGTTATGTACTTTTGTTTTTTTACTATACAATAAATTTGATGTCGTGAATTATTAATTTGATCTTTCCAGTGTTTAAAAACTCCATTGAAACCACAATACGAGGGTGGCATTGCAGTGAACCCAGAAATAAGTGAAGGGTTGAATGGCTGGTCGACATTTGGAGGAGGGAAAATTGAGACCAGAGTTTCAAACGATAGCAACCGATTCATCGTAGCTTCTCAACGTAATGTGTTGAAAATCAAACAGTTACATTATGTAACTTGCACGAAGTGTGCATAACTGCAGCAATCTTAGGAAACTATGAATAACAGAGAAAATATAAAGAGGAAATTAAGCAGTAGAATGAAGGAAATCTGAGAGGAGAAAACAATCTGAATATTTCATTATATTGATTGCTCCAACAAATGTTATATTTATAGGAGATAAAGCTTTAACTACAAGCAGCTAAAATTGCTCTGAACTATACAAAATATCAGAAGAATAAAAAAAATATCTATCAAACAACATCTCCTAATATCTGCTCTTACATCAGCAGCCTAATACATAAGCATGCCAGCTCCGCTATAACTACCATATGAGTAAGTAACTAACTCTCTTTAATTCAGCCAACTCCTACAGCATGATGAATCGAAGAGCTGCTTCCTTGATTCTTAACACCCCCCCTCAAGTTGGAGGCTTGATCATTGAAAAGACCCAACTTGGTAAGAATGCTATGATGTAGAGGACCTGTTACACCTTTAGTAAGAACATCTGCAAGTTGTTCTGAACTAGAAACATGTTTTAATACTATCAAACCATCTATAATCTTTTCACAGATGAAATGGCAATCCAACTCAATGTGTTTAGTTCTTTCATGAAAAACAGGATTTTTAGCCAACTGAAGGGCAGCTAAACTATCAGTATGTAAAACAATAGGACAAGATACAACAACATCAAGCTCAAGAAGTAACCTTTTAAACCAAACTAACTCTGCACTGACCTTACTCAATGCCCTATATTCAGCTTCAGCTGAAGACAAGGAAACAATGGGTTGTTTCTTAGATTTCCAAGACACCAAACAATCTCCTAAAAACACAAAATAACCAGTCACTGAACGTCTTGTATCCATACAAGAACCCCAATCAGAATCTGAGTAAGCTGAGGGGATAAAATCTTTCTCATTATTAACAAAAATTCCAGCATATGTACTTCCCTTTAAATATTTCAAAATATGCATAACAGCCTTGAAATGAGGGACTCTCGGTTCTTGAAGGAACTGACTAAGCTGTTGAACAGTAAAGCTTAAATCAGGCCTGGTATTAGTAAGATAATTCAGCTTCCCAACTAAGCTTCTATACCTCTCAACATCTGAATATAAATCCCCTGTAGTAATACTCAATTTCTGAGAAGCATCAAAAGGTGTAGAACAAGAGTTAATCATAGTACAACCTGAATTGACCAAAAGATCTTCAGCATACTTCTTTTGATGAATCAGAACACCTTTAGATGAATAATGAAATTCTATTCCAAGAAAATAATGGAGAACTCCCAAATCCTTGATTTTAAAAGTTTCATCAAGAACTCTTTTGAGTGCAGCAATCCCTTCGACATTGTTCCCTATAATGATAATATCATCCACATAAACTCCAAGAAATATCTTAAGCCCATCCTTAACTTGAGTAAACAAAGAATAGTCATTCTTAGATTGGCAAAATCCCATGAAAAACAGAAATTCAGTTAAACGATGGTTCTATTGCTTAGAAGCCTACTTCAATCCATATAAGGATTTCTTTAACCTGCAAACCTGTAGTGAGTTAGATAAACTCAAACCTGGTGGTGCAGACATATATACTTCCTCATCCAAAAAACCATGCAAAAAAGCATTATTAACATCCAATTGAAAAATAGTCCATCCTCTTTTGACAGCAACAATTACCAAACACCTGACTGTTGTCATCTTCACTACAGGAGAAAAGGTCTCAACATAGTCAATTCCAGCTCTTTGAGTAAAACCTTTGGCAACTAGCCTTATACTTGATCTTATAGACCCACTTACATCCAATAGCCCTCTTGCCTTCTGATAAAAATACCAAATCCCAAGTATCATTAGCAAGTAAAGCATCAAATTCTGCTTGCATAGCACACCGCCATTCTGGTATAGTTGCTGTTTCTTCATAATTAAGTGGTTCAAACAAAGTATTTCTAGTAGTATGATTAGAGTCTTGAACAACAGAATTATGATTTTTACTAATCAAAGAAAAAGAATAACAATTACTGCTAAAATCAGATTGGTCAAGAGGAAATGATATGCAAAGTGTTATTAGAGAACTAGAAAGTTGAGAAGAGCACACATAATCTTTTAAGTATGGAGGTCTATTTCTGATTCTATGACGTCTGATGTTCTGTTCTGGTGAGTGTTGTTGTATAAAAGATTCAGAAACAGTAGGATTGGAAGAATTTGAGCTTTGTTGTGCTGAAATTTGTTGAGGTGAAAAATAAAAAAATATAGGAGTAGTGATAGGATTTTCAGAAGGTTGAGAAAAAGAAGAAACATTGTGTTCTATGGTAGGAAGGGGTAGAGCAGAAAATTGCATAAAGTGATTCCAGTTGGATGAATGAAAGGGAAAAATATTTTCATGAAATATAACATCCCTTGAAACAAAAATCTGTTTGGTATGAAGATCAAGAACTTTATATGCCTTTTGACCCATTGGATAACCTATGAAAACACAAACTTGAGCTCTAGGCTGCAACTTATCTCTCCCTCTTTTCTGTGTACTAACATAGCAAAGGCAACCAAAGGATTTAAGATGAGAATATGGAGGCTTGGTCCCAAAGAGTTTTTCATAAGGTGAGATATTATGAAGAACAATACTAGGGTATCTGTTAATCAAGTATGTAGCAGCAAGGAGAAAATGACCCCATAAATGTAAGGGTAAATTGGACTGAAAAGGATGGGCTCTACATACCTCCAATAAATGTCTATGTTTTCTCTCTACAATGCCATTTTGTTGTGGTGTGTCTCTCACAGAAGTTTGATGATTAATGCCTTCTTTTTGGAAATAACTGGATATCTCTTTGCTACAACCTAGCTCTAGGGCATTATCACTTCTAAAGGTTTTGACAGAGGTAGAAAACTGATTCTTAATCATAGAAACAAAGGCTTTAATGATAGTGAAAGCATTACTTTTATGACTGATTAGGTAAGTCCATGTGGCCCTGCTATAATCATCTACTATGGTGAGAAAATACTTGCAATCCTTAAAGGTGGCAATAGGATAAGGTCCCCATATGTCCAAATGAACTAAATGGAAGGGATGCAAGGAATTAGAAGTGCTTAAAGTGAAAGGTAATCTGGTTTGTTTAGCTTTAGCACAGATAACACAAGATTCAAAAGAAGCTTTATTTATGTCACAAGTAATACCAACCTTACAGATTTTGTGAATAGGTAAATGGCCAAATCTACAATGCCATATTTCAGGTGTAATAGCAGAGACATTTGAACTGAAAGAGTATACAGAATGAGGAAAAAGAAATTTACAACGACAAAGAACAAGAGAATTAACAACAGTATTTGATTTGGTCTTATTTTGCAGGATATAAATACCTTCCTGTAATCTACCAAGAACCTGAGGCCTCTTCATTGAAGGGCCTTGCAAGTAACAATGAAAAGATGTAAAAACAACATGAGTGTGAGAGGTTTGAAGAAGCTGTCCTATTGAAATTAGATTAAAGTGAAATTGTGGAACATATAAAACATTATGTAAAACTAGATTAGAGGCAAAGTAAACAGTTCCACTAGAGTCTATTTTCACTTTAGTACCATTAGGTAAGATAACAAAGAGTGGCTGTTTGAGAGGATGAAGATTAGCAAAGAATTTTTTGTTATGAGTCATATGATTAGTAGCACCACTATCAATTACCCAAGGCTCATCTATCATACCACAAGAAAAACAAGTTGAACCATGAGTATGCTTACCAGCTATACCTGCAAAGCTTGTCAAAGCTACACTTATACCAGTATCAGTATCCACATGTGCTCCTGCTACAATCTGTTCTGAGTTGGATTGCTTGATTAAGGTAATAGATGAGCAATCTGTTCCTGACTTAGCCCTGTCTCCTTCACTGAATCTGTGGAGGCTTCATGTTGAACACATGCTGAAACATTGGGTTTCCTTCCTCTTCCATAAATATAGTTTGAAGGGTATCCATGAAGTTTATAAGTTTGTCAATTGTGTGTCCAGATTTTTTACAATATCTGCACTCAACCTTTCTATTACCATTCTTAGCTTCATAAACACTTCTTGACATATTACCTTTACTCTTGTCAGCATTAGCAAGGAAAGAAGTATTTTCAGAAATGAAATGTACATTAGAGGTCACTTCCCTTTGTCTTTCTTCTTGAACTAGGATGGCATAAACTTGCGTAACTATAGGAAGAGGTTTCATCATTAAAATGTTCCCTCTAATAGTTACATAACTCTCATTCAATCCCATTAAAAAATGTATCAATCTTTGTTCTTGCTGAAATTGAATAATATGAGATGTAGCACCACAAGAACAAGGAGGTAAACAGTATAGATTGGATAATTCATCCCATACCTTCTTAATTCTGTTCTGTAACTGAAACAATTGAGTCCCATTGCTTTGTTCAAATCTGCTCTCCAATTCGTTCCACAAGTCTTTAGCATTGCTGCAATACAATAGACTATCGACTATGTCCTTCTCTACTGAATTTAACAGCCATGATATAACCATATCATTAACCATCTCCCACACTTTGTAATTGGCATCTTCAGTGCTAGGCTTCTAAATTTCACCATTGATTAGCCCAAGCTTATTTCGAGCTGACAAGGCTATCTTAATAGACCTTTTCCAGCTCTGAAATCCTGCTCCATCGAACAATTTATTAACCAAAATCTGGTTAGGATTATCAGAAGAATGTAGATATAATGAATTATGAACATCCATTAAAGTAGAAGAATTCATTCTTGATGTGGAAAAAAGAAAAGAACTAAGAATAAAATGCAAGAGTCGAAGATGTAAGACTATGATTCATCAACCATAGCTCTGATACCATGTTGAAAATCAAACAGTTACATTATGTAACTTGCACGAAGTATGCATAACTGCAACAATCTCAAGAAACTATGAATAACAGAGAAAATATAAAGAGGAAATTAAGCAGTAGAATGAAGGAAATCTGAGAGGAGAAAACAATCTGAATATTTCATTATATTGATTGCTCCAACAAATGTTATATTTATAGGAGATAAAGCTTTAACTACAAGCAGCTAAAATTGCTCTGAACTATACAAAATATCAGAAGAATAAAAAAAATATCTATCAAACAACATCTCCTAATATCTGCTCTTACATCAGCAGCCTAATACATAAGCATGCCAGCTCAGCTATAACTACCATATGAGTAAGTAACTAACTCTCTTTAATTCAGCCAACTCCTACAGCATGATGAATCGAAGAGTTGCTTCCTTGATTCTTAACATAATGCATCCTATCATAGCTTTTCCCAAAAGTTAAATTTGGAAGGGCAAAAGATATACACGGTTTCTGGTACATTCGTTCTTTCCTAATATGATCTTTATTATTATCATCTGATTGGTCGATATATATATATATATATATATATATATATATGTATATTCATGATTTGCATTAATGAATAGTACTGCTTTTTTTTTTATTGTATATAGCTTGGGTACAATTCCCCTAAGGAGAATCTGAAGTATATGCAGTGTTCAAAACAAGTTCCGATTGTGTTCATGCCGGAAAGACTATTGCCAAATCGGGCTGTTGGTCCATGCTCAAGGGTGGTCTAGATTTGGATGCTTCAGGCCCTGCAGAATTCTATTTCCATGTAA
>JAXGGT010040121.1:0-12276 GCA_035583425.1 Marsdenia floribunda
CAGTTGAAGAATCCACATCCATCATTGTCCTGCAATCAAAATTTTTTTCCCATAAATCAGTACAAAATTCTTACCAACTATTCATTCATAAGTCTTTTAGAATGACAGTACAACACTCCATTTTTTTTAATACCTTGTATGATGCACAACACCAAAATCTTTCTTATATAGGAGGTTTGAAGTATAGCCATCTCTCTGCAATAACATCGAATTCCTTCTTCTCCAATACTTGAATTCTTACTATTTTTAATTTTCTTCATTGTTCCGAAGACAATGAAAAAAATTAGAAATTTTGAGTTGCGTAGGAACCCTAATTTGGTTCAAATGAAGGAAAGAAAGAGACGAATAGAATTAGTTAAAACTAAACAAAGAATTTAAGGTTTTTTTTTTTTGAGGGTTATATATGAATTATATTTTATAAACTTCATTCATCTATTTCTTTTAACCTCAAATTCAAGTTTGTACTCCAAAATTCTTATTTGAAGAAGTCAAGAAGATGTGATTGGTGTGCAGCAACAGGTCATAATAGGGCAACGTGCATAGAAAAAGGTGCATTTTTACACCCGAAGATCACTCCAATGGATAGATTAAGGAAGTTGGACTGATATTGAAGTTTCATAGATAACTTTTTTTCTTTTTTTCTTTTTTTTAATTTTTTTTGCCTTTTTTGTTGATTATGTAATAGTGAGATTCCATATGTATTTTGATACACTAATTTGTATTACATTGAGCATGCTTTACTTGATTTAGGCTGGACATGTAATTCTATATCTATTTTATTAACTTCTATTTTTTGATAGAATTACTTGTCCAATCTTAAAATATAACATTTGATGATTGTAAATATTAACTATTCCCAATTTTTTGATATTGTAAAGAGAGAACTCATATCATTTACAACACATATAAATTTTTAATTTTATTAAATAATTATTATTTTTGTGGTTTAATATTCTTTAATTAATTTTAGCAGTGCATTTCAGTGAGAACGTGATAAGAGAAGTTCATGTAGTTTGTGCTTTGGTTTTCAATGAGAACGAACGTAGCTGGAGTTTTTTATCATTTCATCAAGTTTTGCTCTTCATAATTTTTCCTATCATGATGATTATTCAGGGCCTGTACCAAGATTATAACACTTTTACTCATTACTAGAAAAGCTCGCATGCTTGCACATGATATATTATTTTTTAAAATATTAATATATTAATTTATCCAAATAAATTAATTTAAAATTAAAAAATTAAAAATAAAATATAAAGACTCAATAGTTTAAAAATAATAATCTAAAGACTAAAATGTCCAATTTTTGTTATTTTTTTAAAAAATAATGTATATAAATTTATAGATGTACTTAAAATTAATAATTTCATTGAATACATAATAATATTAAAAAAATTAAGTTAAATCAATATTAAATGACATTATACTATTAAAATATTAAAACTATTTTTCAAAAAATAATTTGCATCACAAAAATTTATACGTGTATATATGTGTATATTAACAATTAAATTAGTTATTTCCTATATATATATATATATTTTTTTTTTTTCATCCAATTTATCTTTAATATTTTTTAGTTTATATTATTATACCAACATAATTATGAATATCCATCTTTTAACGAAATATGGTTTTAAAAATTTGATATATATTACTATAATACTATTTAAAGGGTCATATATTTTTAAGATTCTCGATATTTTTATAATAAGTAGAATTTGAACAAAATTTGTAAATAATTTCAACTAATTGAAAACTATTTCAATATTAAAATATAATTATTTACTAACATCGACCAATTTAGAAGGAAAATGAACATAAAATTACTAATATAATATCTTTATTGAATAAATGGCAATATCTTAATAAGTAGTTTTAAATATACTTAAAATATCTAAATATACCAATAAAATATAATTAGACTTAAAAATTTTCATATTTAGTAAATTTAATCCTTACCTATATAAAATTAAATAGAAAATTTTATTTTAATATAAAAACATCAATAATGCACAATTATTTTTAAAAAATATTAAAAATTTTAAAATAAATTAAAATATCATTTCTAAAATAAAATACTTTTATTTAATTTTTATTTTTATATGTATATATAAATATAAATATATGGTTTAAAATCTCATTTTTTAACTTTTAAAATTTAAAATTTATTTTTATTAATTTAAATTTATACATAACAGAAAAAGTTATGTAAGAAATTTTTGCAATTTTTTTTTTAAAAAAATATTTTGATTGATTAAATATAATTGATATTAAAAAGTTCTAATATATTTACGAACTATATTTTTTAAAAAATAATTATGTTTAAACTTATTAATTATTCATTAGCATAAATTCTTAATATAATTGTATTGAATTATTTCTTAATTTTTTTTTTTTTTTGTAAATTATCTAATACATGAAAGTTTTAAATTATCTTGTCATTATTGCATATATATATATATATATATATATATATGTATATATAAATGCTCTAAAAGTAAAAATAAATTTTAAAAGTTATATTCTTAACAAGAAAAAAAATGATGTGGTATTAATAAATATTTTGAATCTTTTAACATGTCTAAAAATAAATGAACTAAAATTTTTTAAAAGGTATGCTATTAAAATTTTTTCCTTTGTCCCACATATAGGTGGATTTTAATTTTTTTTTTAAAATTTTATTATTTAATTGTGAATTTCCCATTATCGTTTCATGTAGAAATTTTTTATCTTTTTATCTCATTTTTTTAAACAAAAAATTAAATTTTCTTTAAAATAATTTTCAAGATATACTGGAATTATTATTATTATTATTATTTTAAAAAAAATAATATCTTAATCTTGAGATACTCTAGTCTTTTAAGTTGAGAATTTTTAATAAGTATTATTTAGTGTTATATATCTATTTAAGTGTGAAATTCTATATATATATATGTGTGTGTGTGTGTGTTTTTTTTTTTTCTTCTTTTTTATTCTTAATAATTGTAACACCTTCAACCACATATTTATAAATAGTCAAACCACATTTTATTGATCAATTTGTTTAAAGTAATTTTTAGAGTTTTTATTAATATAGTTGTGATAAAAGTAAATTATTTAATAATCTTTATTTATTATTATTATTATTTTGTGATTTTTTATCTTTTTATGTTTCAAGATGGCTTTTTTGTCTTTTAATTATATTTTATTCTACTATTTTTTGAATAAATTTTTATTTATCGGATTAATATTTTAGTAAGTCAAATAATATGATTTTCTTACTGAGTTACAAATTTCACCACCAACCATCCCTTTTTTTTTTTATCATTTGGAAAAAAAAAAAAAGGTTTCATTATAGTTAAAACAAACTTGAAAATTTTACCAATAATATGGAGATAATGTACAATAATATAGATAATTATTTCTATAAATCTCCATAATAATTTAAAATATAAGCACATGAAGAATTTTGCTCTCCTAGTCATATAAGAGACTTTGTATTTTCCTTAAATATTTTTTAGCTTACTATGTCTTTTACTATAACAAATTAAATTATTGCTTATAGTTGAATTATTAAAATCATATTCTCTTAATCAACATAACAACTTTAACGAACTTGAGTGTAAAGCTAGAAAGTTACATTGTTCCAAATCTAAAAAATATGTTTATTCAATATGCAAGTCATTTAAGTAAATCAAGCAAATTAAATCAATTTTTTTTTTCAAAAAAAAAAAAATATATATATATATATATATATATATTTAAATTATGTATTTGAAATCTCAAGTCTCATCTCTCAAATAATTATATTTGTAGAAGTTCTAGATTTTGGTAAAAAAATTTTGGATGGTGTTTTAAATTATAGCATTGATTACTTATTTCTTTGTAAAGACCATGCATTTTTAATTTAATCATTTGTTATTGTTTTAAATATATTTGAAACGTTATGTTTTTTATATTTGCAACAACTTTTATTAATTTATTCGATTATTGTTGTCTTTAATTTATATGTGGAGCATATATAATTTTAAAATAATTTTATATATACTTTAAATTAATACTTTTACTAAATAACTAATATTTTAAATTACATTAATAAATTATACTTTAAAAAAAATAATACATGAATAGTAAATGGAGTTATATTACTTTTTATTTATATTATTTTTTAAAAAATAATAGTTTTATATGACACAAATTATATATATATATATATATATATATATATATATATTAACCCAATTAAAATTAGTAATTTTTCATATACAATTCTTTTTTCCAATTAGACCTTAATAGGTTATGTTTTATACTATTATATAATTTTTTTAATATAAAATAAAGTTAAACAATTCATGCATGTTATTGTTATTTAAAAAGAATATATATTTTTTTTGAGGGAAGAATATATACTTTTAAAACTTACAATATGAAAAGCATTTTGAATATTAATAATCTCATTATTTTTACAAATATTTACCAATATAAGAAAAAAATAAACTAAAACAAATATATAACTATACAAACAAAATATAATTATACGCAAAAATTTTATATTATTGTGAAAATAATTAGTAATTTAATTGCTACCTTTATAACATAAATTGTACACAATTTTATTTTAACATAAAAAATATTTTAAGAAATTGAAAATTTAATAATTTTATTTTAAGAAATGAAAAATTTCTTTAAAAAATAATAATACATAAAGCCTAAAAATTTTAAATCCAAAATTATAATTCCTAAACTTTAAAAAATTAACTAAAAATTCTCAACTCCAAATTTTGAAAATATATTACTCTTAGGAGCCTTTTATGAATGAATATCAATATTCAAATTTTTTTTATTATTAATTTTTCTTTTTAAAAAAATAAAGAAAAAGAAAAGAAATGGTGAAATTCATGAATATAATTCAAATTTATTTTTATTCATTAAGATATATATATATATATATATATATTAAATCTTAATATATATATATATATATATATATATATATTAAATCTTAATTAACGTATAACACTATTTATAAATTAAAATATGGTAAATTTTAAAACAAAAGAGCGTAATCTAATAAATTTGTCGTTTTATAACAAAATATACATTTAATAATTTTTTAAAAGTTGATCTAGTAATAAATAAATAAAATGAATAATTTATTACTACATATTATTTGTTTGAAAAAAAATATTATTAAAAAAATTGAAAGTAAATTCATTAAATGAATATTTAATTTATCTCTGGTTCATTTATTAATTATTACCCTCAATTCTAATATATAAGAAAATATCATTAAATAATTAATTAAAGTGTCAAAACGTCAACATATTTTAAAAAAAATTAAAATAAAAGTTTTATTAAATTGTTATAAATAATTTTTTTGTTCTATATTAAATTAATAACTTCTAAAATATCATATAATGAATTTCTCCAAATATATTCTTCTTGAGTGGTTTCATCATCACAAGCTATCTTACAAAATTTGTAAGATATTTTATTTCTAATTTGATTCATTTGAATTTATATTGAATAAATAAAAGTTAAAAATAAATATTTAAAAATAAATCAATCATATTCTTAATTATTTATTATAAATTTGAATTTAAATATCCATATTTAAAAATACATAAATCATTTAAAATTTAAAAATATATTTTTTTTATTAATCATTACTATTATTCATCAAAATTGATTTTTCTTATCCTAGTGATGAATGCCAAAATAATAATTATATTAACATAAATACAAGACTTTATATTAATAGAGTAAATATAATAGAGTAATTATTGTAATATAAATAATTTACATCTTTAATTATTATAATGAGCTATTATTGTAACATTTAAAAATTAAATGAATATGAAGAATTATCATTGTAACCTTTAAACATTTTTAGTGAAATCTTGATATCCTTTCACTTTGTTTTTTTTTTTCCCCTTTTTTTATTAATAAATTATATAATATTTTTATAAATGAAATAAATATTACAAATTACAATTATAATATTTTAAAATTAAAATTAATTGAAGATTATAAGTTACTATTATAATATTTAAAAATTAAATAAATATTATGACTTTTAAATATAAAAAAAAATACTCTTTTTCACTTGTTATGACTTATTATTTAATTGTGTAATATAAGTTAAAAAAATATTATAAAAATACCATTAGTATCATAAGTTACCATTTAATATAATAAATGAAATAAGTTTTATGAGTTATAATAGTTATAATGAGTTGAAAAGTAGTATACAAATACCATTTAATATCATAAGTTGCCATTTAATATAATAAATGAAATAAGTTTTATTAGTTATAATAGTTATAATGAGATAAAAAATATTATAAAAATACCATTTAATATTATGAGTTACCATTTTAATATTACCATTTAATATAATTAATTAAATAAGTTTTATAAGCTATAATAGCTACAATGTGAAGGGTAAATTAGTCTTCACAAAAAAAAAGAAACGCCCCTTCATACTTTTATATGGTAGAATTAAATAAAATAAATAAATAAATAATTTTAAAAAGTAATCTTCAAATGCGAATAAATTTTAAAAATTACAATAAATTTGAATTTTAAAAATAAAAATGTGTTACATAATTTTCATTTTACTATAAAACCAATACAGTTAATTATTTTTTAAAAAAAGTAGAAATTGAAATATTCAAATGAATATTTGATTTTTCTCATTTACATTATTACCTTAAATTATAGAAGTATATAATAAAACACCATCAAATAATTAATTACAACATCGAAATGTCAAAATATTTTTTAAAAAATTAAAATTAAAATTTATTATGTTGTTAAAATTTCAAAAAAAAAAAATATTAAAAGATGTTTTTCCTGTTATATATTAAATTATATAATTTCTTAAAATGTCAGATAATGAATTTCTAAGTATTATAAGATAAATGAGTATCATAAATTATTATTATAATATTTAAACTTTTTATTCTAAGTAATTATTCTTTAAATATGTAATAAATGTTACATTAATAGTCATTATAGTGAAATTTGAAAGATAAATGAGTATCACAAATTATCATTATAATATTTAAATCTTTTATTCTCAGTAATTATTTTTTACGTAGGAGTAAATTAGTCTTCACAAAAAATAAAAAATACTCTTTCACACTTTTATATTGTAAAGTTAAATATAATGAATAAATTAATAATTTTAATAAATAAGCTACTGTATGGTAGGGATTAATTTTAATAATTTTAATGTATGTTTTTTCAAATAATATTATTAATATATATATTAGTAAGTTTTCACAGTATTATATTAAATTAGATATTACGTTAGATTAATTAGAATGATAATGTCTATTATTGTTTTCCGCATCATCTATGGCAGACTTATGTTTCTGCTCATTGGACATTGGTGGTGGTGCTGTTGAATTCATACAAGAGTGTACTTACATTATTTCATCTGTGCAGAATATAAGCGCCTTGATGCTGCTTGACATCTCCTCCAACCATATACAAGGTGAAATCCTAGGTGATGGTCTGGCCAATCTTATAAAATTGGTCCATCTCCACTTGATGCAGAACAATTTCAGTGGTAGCATCCCTTCCCAAATCTTCACTTGAGATATCTTCAATATTTAGATTTGAGCAGCAATCTTCTCCTAGGTGTGCTAAGCGGATCCCAAGGAAAATCTTCAAAGAAGATAGCACTATTTACTCATTGGATGTCGACAAGGCTGGATTACATCTTCAAAATTTGAGGACACTGAGTTCGGATTATAATCATCTTGCTAGAGACATTTCTCAAGAGGTTGGCAACCTTACAAAGCTGCAAGAGTTATCTCTTAGCAACAATGGCTTCTCTGGAAACATTCCAATTTCGGTCCTCAACTTGAGATACTTGGAAGTCTTGGATTTGAAAGACTTGTCTAACCTTTCTACTTTGGCTTTGAGCAACAATAAGTTGACAGATTCAATTCTTCCATCAATACAAAACCTGAGCAAGTTGAAAAATCAGGGCTGGAAAATAACTGTCACAATTCAAATCCCAAGTGTGACACGCCGTGAATTGAGGTGCAACTCAGCACGCAAGGCTCAAAACTTACAAAAAACTTGTCGTGCAAGAAATTCTCTTATTATCTACAACTTACTAATAAGAAAATAAATAAATAAGTAAATAGATAAACAATCCCCAAAGAAAATTTCTTATAAAAATAAACCAATCTCAAAGATCTCTTAAGGAAAATATCCAACAATTATCAACCAAATAATACTATCAACTCTAAAAGGATTAAACAAAATAAAACAAACGAAGCTAAATCCGGTCTTCCATAAAATTATAATTCGACTCCTTCGAGTTGTTATTCGAAAATAGGCAAATCAACTAATAAACTAAGAACTTGCAAAACATAAGTTATGAAATAAAAAAGGAATGAGCTATGAAGCCCAGTAAGTAATTCAAAATTTCCCATCAGATTGGGCATAAAAAAAAAAGACTCTTTTTCAAAAAGGAAAACATAAAACATTAATTTTTCAAAATAAATAAATACTTAAACAATCACGTAGGCTCAAAGTCTCATAATATTTGTCTAAACCGGATATTCAGCCCAACTCTACTCCAACAAGGAGTTAACGAGTTGGAAAACATAAATACATGATATTTGTCTACTCACTGATAGACAGGTATATCGAGAACTAATCCTCTAGGCATACAAAACATTAGCCATGCATAATCGTTTCAAAACATACATATGTACATATATTAAAAAAATATAAGTCATGCCCAACTGAATTTAATAAAACATAAAGAAAATATTTTAAAACTTAAAAACAAGAGGAATCGAATTACTTACCTCAATTAAAACTTAACCAAACCAAGCTTAACTCGAATAATCTGTATCTCAAGAATGTCCCTTACCTATTTATATATAATGATGAAATAATGTTCTATCATCTACCAGTAATCCAAATATCTAACTTAGATATTTTTTATCTTAATCCAAATACCATTTAAACTTAAATTTTAAAATAACAATTATTAAAAATATTAATAAGACAATTAAATTTATATATAACAGGCAAAGAATAATATACTAATATATATATATATATATAACTAACGAAATACTAAAAATATAATATTAAAATAATATAATATGTATATATAACTTTGTTTCGCGCGGCATTATTGCCGTTTCTTCTTCCTCTAACTTTTTTTTTTAATATATTATATATACATACATATCTGCATCGCGCCAGCAGCAGCCGTTGCCCCCCCTAATTCTACTTTTTTTTTTTTTTTCCCCTATAATATACACACCTATATACGGTACATACTCCACAAAACACATATATACAATTAGATCATTCATGATTGTATTGTATACATGCCTCAGCGTGCCGTTGCATCCTTGTTAACAAAATTATTAAAGAAAAATTATCTTTCTTACTTGTATTCAAGATTCAAGAATCATCCTATAAATACTTTAAATAATAACTAAGGATGAATTCTAAATTCTAAATTACAATTCAAAATCTGATTTCTTTCTAAGTAATTAAAAATCTAACCATTGAATTATCAAGAACTATAAAATAAAGGTTTAACTAACCTTCGTAATCAATACCGAGATCCCTAACCTCTAATTCCTTTTCTTGTCCTTGAGTTTGATCGCCTCTTCTTTCTTGTTCTAATTGCCAGAGAGTGAATAAGAGGTTAAAATCATGCCTAGGGTTTCTTAAATAAAATATTATAACTTAATTTAAATTTGCTCCATAGGCCCTTCTACTTTTTTTAATATCCTAAAATAGTTCCCAAACTTATTAAATCATCAAAATACCCTCCTTAATTGGGCACGGGTATTACAATAACTTTCTCAGTTGAGAAAACCCCTCCTAATTATTTGATTTGAAGCCCCTAAAAATATTGTTTCTTGGAAGAAATGCATTGATATGGAATAACAGTTCCAAGATACAACCAAAGTGCACGCTATTCCAATTATCCCTCCAATCTTGTGGTCTTGCAGGAGAGATCCCCTCTGAATTTTTGCACAAAAGTCTCTTAATTACCTTGACTTGAGTAAGAATAAGCTTCAAGGAAGGTTCCCACTTTAGCTGGTAGAGATGGACTTCGGAAGTATTTGCCAGATATTCTAATTTTTGTATGATAGAATACTAAAGAGAGAATATATCTAGGAAGGTCCTTGGCTCAATCCTTCGAATTTGCATCAGTAATAAGTATGCATACATTATCTTTAGTACCTAATAGGTATTTGGTAATGTTGGTTCTTCAGAATAATTTAATGTTCTCAAGTATAGTAAAACAGCTCAAAACCACATCAAGTTCATTCCACTAATTAAAAAGGACAATTTGTAGACAAAATATCCCTTTAACAAAACTATGTTCTTGGCTTGGCTTTCTACTTCTTCTCCTTGAATAGAGCAAGCAGAGATACACCTAATACCTTGACAACCTTGAGCCTAGCTCTAGGAACATCTCCCATAGCATGACCCTTACGTTCAAATCCAGCAATCAATACCTCATCCTAAACACATTCATACAAATATTGTTGTCACATATAACTGCACCTGATGGAATATAAGTGGGAAGAAGACTAAACATATGACTAGTGAGGAAAACTTTTAAAATTTGGCTTACATTCTCTTCATTGTAGTTCAAGCACATTTTTGAATGGCAGAGTTTGGCTGCTTATAATACCCCTGTTAAGAGAGGAAAAATTAGTAAGTATAATAAGAATACCAACAACATAAACCATTATTAAGAGAGGAAAAAATCAGTAAGTATATAATAATACAACAAAATAAAAACCACTAGAGGGCAAACCAAGCAAATTCATATAACAAATTCGATGTATGAAGAAATTCCTTTCAGTTGAAGTTCCGGACCGAAAAATTTAAAAACATTCTCCCAGATAATCTAATTTTAGTATTGAAACACAGTTCTGGGGTTAATTTCTTTTTTAAAAAAATTAATTTAAAATTTTGTAGGATAAATTAAAATAGTTAGGCCACCAGATAAATTTTCCCAAATGAAAATTGGAAAACTAAAACTAACAGTGATTTTTAAGACAAAATACTGAGATACAGTACCTTAGTTATCTCGACATCTAACTGCTCGTATCTTCTTTCATCTTGTTCTTCTTTTATTCTCATTGCAGAAATCTCAACAGAACCATTGCGGTGGACTACTTTGATTCTCTGTAGAGTTTCGATGTCTGCTAAACATGGAGGGAGCTCCTTAAGCTTTTGACAGCCTACATGTAATATCTTCAGGCACCGAAAGTGATCTCTTGAGGCCTTCCATTCTTCAATGTCCGGACAAAACAAACGCAAGTACTTGAGGTTAGGGAATTGGCCATCAATCATATCCCATTTTGGTCCCTTAAATGCAGCATCTTGCACTTTCAGGGTCTCAAGAAATTCAAGATTTCCAAGCTTCCATATCTCTGTCCAGGGCAACCGAAAATTCGATAGAACCAACGTTTTGAGGTATTGAGGAAAACAGTTCTCACCCATCATGAGAGTACTGAAACCAGAACCCCCTTCATGCCTTACCTTCAGAGATTCGAGTTTATCGAGAAATTCTAATTTTGGAAACAGATGGTTGTCTTCATAGAGACTGTAAAACCGTGCTTCCAACTTCACAAGATTAGGCATCAACTTCAGAATCTTCTCTATATCCTCTTCGTAGCTTACTTTCAGATGGGAAAGGGTTTGCAAATTATTAAACAAAGAAGACATATCCCAGATCTTTTCACTGCGGTACTGGAAAGAAATAAAATCTCTGAAACGGAAACTTCTTAATCTCTCCATTTTGCAGATCTTGTCCAGCAACAAATGTACAGCCCCTCTTACATTTGACATTTTAAAGTACTCTAGGTTCCGGAACTTGTGAATTTTCGCCATGATCGATGATGCATTGCAGCTTGAAGATGCACTAATAACTAAGACCCTCAAATGAATCAATCTGAACATCTATGGATGACAAGAAGCATAGGGAATATACAGCACTCTCAAAATTTTAAAGGTGCTGAGATTCAGAAAGAGACTATTATTCACAGAAGTAGGATAGTAGCAAACGAGAGATCTTGTACGAGGACCCCTAGGGTTTGATCTTAGGAAAGATATCCAATTCCGGGGATAGATGCACAAACGATATGGATCTCGCTGTTGATCACTATGAACACCGACATGGGTTACATCTTTACTACCATCAAATCTCAGCATAAAGTTTTCTGCTTTTGCCTTGGCTACAGCAAATTCATGCAAGAGATCATGAACACGAGTTGCAGTAAC
>JAXGGT010040132.1:0-12275 GCA_035583425.1 Marsdenia floribunda
TGATTTAACGATTAAGGCTTCCTTGGGAGATGACCTGGTGAACACTATATTGCTTTCTAGTTTTTAAATTAATCTTGGCCAATTTGAGGACAACCGCGAATTTATCCTTTACCAAAGGGTTTTTGGGTCTTTTGAGGAATATCCATTGCCGAAGGCAATGATGTAGGCTAGATTTTTGCCAAATTCCATCGTTTTGACCATTTTTTTTTGAATTTTTAAGTATTTTTTCTTCGATTTTTCATTGTTTTCATTACTTTTCAGTTTTGTTTTTGAAGTTTTTGAGTAGTTTTTTGTGTAATTGCATTGTTTTTCACTGATATCTTTGCATGACCGGATCATCCATGAGTAATTTAGTTGAATTTGATCCGGAGATAGATAGAACATTTCATAAACATGTAAGAATTCATCGATACATGGATAGGATAGAGATAGAACCTTATATTGTTGAACTTGTTAGTGATTTACAGGATAGTTTTGAAGGTGACTTTGAGCAATCTATGAATCCTGAAATCATGGCTAATAATAATAATGATAAGACACTTAAGGAATTAGCAGCACCTGATGTGAATTTACAACATAACTGCATAACATATCCTGAAGTGCATGCTAATTTTGAGCTTAAATCTGGATTGATACATTTGTTGCCTAAGTTTCATGGACTTGCAGGTGAAGATCCTCATAAACATCTTAAGGAATTCTGATAACATATACATTTACACATTTTGGACTCTCTATGTTTAATATTTAATATATTTCTCTACCATTCTTAGGACTTTTATGTAGTATTTGGACTATTATGCTTTAATGCTATTGATATTAAATTGTTGGGTATTTAATCATATTTTTTATTATTCTATTTCAGGCCCAAGTCCAAATAGCCTGATAGAATTAGAAGGGACCTCATATTATTATTTTGTGAAGCCCAATATGCAAGGGAGACGAGCTAAGAATTAAAAGGGCCTGTGAAGTCCCAGGAAACCCTAAGAAGAGGAAGAAAGGCGGATAAAAAGAAGAAAAAGAAGGCAGAATTCGGTTTTGAGAGAATTCGGAGAGGAGTGTCATGATTTGATGAGGGAGATTTTCTCGGAAATCATGGCAGCTTAAATATTTTGTAATCGGTCTAAGGGAAGATGCTTCCAGAGCAATTCAGAGTTCAAAAACATTATTTATCACGGGTTTTTAATTTGGTTTTCATATTCGATTGCTTTAATCTATGAGATTGAATGTTTATTCGTTTCAATGGATTTTTGAGATTAATCTTAGTTTTGATTGGCAGTTGTTAGTTGAATGTATGCGTTTATCTCTATCTAATTGCTTTCAAATTTGGATTTTTTATGGATTCATGAATTACCTTGATGTTCACGGGTCTTAGATTAAGTAAGAGATGTTGGATTAGACAATTGTCTAGGAAACCTTTTAATACGTAATCAAATTCTAACAGGTTGTTAGTAGGAGATCAGAACTAATTTGGGATTCTAAATTAGTATTCAATCAAGGGATCAAATTAGTAACTCGAGAATATTAGGAAGAACGAGGAAGAATTAAATTGGAGCATCAACCCTAGGCTGATTACGTTTTCTTATTATTGATTTGCATCCGAATTTATTTAATTAAATTTCTTTGTTCTTAAATTTTGTTAAGCTTAAAAAACCCCCCCTTTTTAATTTGGATTTCGATTAGTGGTTCTTTAGATTGATTTAACGATTAAGGCTTCTTTGGAAGAGGACTTGGTGAACACTATATTGCCACTTGTTTTAAAATTAATCTTGGCCGGTTTGACGACAATTGTGAATTCTATCCTTCACCAAATTCTATATTGTCTATTCCACCATGAAGCCCCAAGAAATTCCAGAGGAATAAATTAAGCTTAGGGCATTTCCCTTCTCACTGGATAGAGCGGCAAAGGACTGACTTTATTACATTCAACTTACTTCCATCACAACCTAGAATGATTTGAAGAGATCGTTCTTAGAGAAATTCTTCCCAGTTTCAAGAACTGCTGCCATCAGGAAGGATATTTATGGCATCAGACAGAATCGTGGAGAGACTTTACATGAATACTGGGAGAGATTTAAGAAGCTGTGTGCAAGCTGTCCTTATCACCAGATCAGTGATTAGCCATTGATACAATATTTTTATGAAGGTCTTCTACCCATGGATAGGAGCATGATAGATGCAGCTGCTGGAGGAGCTCTTGTAGACAGGACACCCACTACAGCCAGGGATCTAATTGCAAACATGGCTTAGAATGCACAATAGTTTGGAACCAGAACAGCAGACACCACTAGGGTAGTGAATGAACTTCAATCGTCAATTGACCAGCAGAGAATAGAGAACAAAATAGAGGAGTTAACATGTTTGGTTAAACAGTTAGCATTGGGACAGAAGCAAATTCCCACCACTGTTTGTGGTATATATACCTTATCCATGCACCCCATAGATCAATGTCCTCAACTGCAGGATACCAATGAGACATGTGTTGGAGTTTTTCTTGGTAGGCCATTCAAACAACAGCAACCACAGCAGAGATATGACCCCTTTTCCTCAACATATAATCCTAGGTAGAGAGAGCATCCAAATCTGAGGTACAGAACCACTTCTAGTCAACAGCAACAGCCAAGATATAATTTTCTTTGATCAAGTAACCAGCAATACCAGACAAGGCCGTTACAACCACAACAATCGTTCCAACAACAACAGTCATTCCAACTACAGCAGCCTTAAAAAACTAAACCCAATATTGAGGACTTAGTGAAACAGTTGGCAACCAATAGCTTTCAATTCCAACAAAGGACTGAAGCCAGCATTCAAAATTTGGAGACACAGATTGGTCAACTTGCCACCCACATTAATGAGATAAAAGGCCAAGGTTTCGGACAGTTACCTTCCCAATTCGTACCTAACCCAAGAGGCAATGTAAGTGCTGTTACTTTGAGGAGTGGGAAGGAGGTAAGAGATCCAGCAAATTCTTCAACAAAACTGATGCGGAATGACGAACAACTCCCTTCAAACCAAGCATCAAATCATGAACCAAAAATTGTAGATTTCACTCGTAGACCCCTACTATTTCTGAATAGAGTGACTCAGTCCAAGAAACATGCTGAGGTAGAATTGGAAAAAGAGATCATGGATACATTCAAGAGGGTAGTGGTGAACATCTCTTTATTAGAGGCCATCAAGAAGATTCCTAAGTATGCTAAGTTCTTGAAGGAATTGTGCACCAACAAGAGGAAGCTGAAGGGAAATGAGAAAATCAATTTGGAAAGAAATTTGTCAGCTCTGATCCAACCAGCAATGTCGACTAAGTGCAAGGATCTTAGGACATTTACCATACCATGCACCATAGGTGAACTTCAGTTTACTAATGCTATGTTGGACTTAGGTGCTTCAATCAATGTTATACCTTACTCTGTTTATTCTTCCTGGCAGGTTGGAGAGCTAAAACCTACAGATTTAGTAGTTCAACTGGCAAATAGGAGTACAACATATCCCACAGAAGTTTTGGAAGATGTTCTGGTAAGAGTAAAGAATCTCATTTTTTCTACTGATTTCTATATCTTAGAGATGGAAGATGATAAGGTAAGTGGACATGCACCATTAATTCTGGGTAGGCCTTTCTTGAAAACAGCTAAAACTGTGATTAATAGGCATAATGGTACTTTAACCATGGAATTTGGTGATGATGTAGTTCATTTTAATATACTAGATGCCATGAAACATCCCTCAGAGGATCATTCTATTTTTCAAGTGAACATACTAGATTTGCCATCTAAGGATTTTTGTTTTGATGATGTGTGTATTGACTTGCTTTCTGCATTTCCTGATTTTATTGGCTTAGAAGATACCATTACTTATTCTCACTGCTGTTTTGGAATTGATCAATATCATGAATGTTATGTACTTGAGGATTATATGAAATGTGCTCAGCATGACGAAATTCCTCATTCATATTCTATTAATTTTGTGGATGAGAAGTGTTGTAGTGAACAGGTTGAAAGTATCACAGAGATAACACCAACCAGGATGGTCCCTTCATTCAAAAACCACCTACACTAGAGCTTAAACTTTACTAGACAATCTGAAGTATGCTTATTTGGAAGAAGGAGATAAATTACCAGTGATCATAGCCAACAACCTCCAACCCGAGCAAGAAGCTAAGTTGCTTAGTTTATTATAGGATAATAAGAAAGCAATTAGGTGGACACTAGCAGACATCCCTGGGATCAGCCCTTCCACATGCATGCATAAGATCCATTTAGAAGATGGAGCTAAAACGGTAAGGCAATCCCAAAGAAGGCTTAACCCCATGATTCTGGATGTTGTGAAGAAAGAGGTGAGTAAACTACTTTCTGTTGGCATTATATACCTTATTTCTGATAGCAAGTGGGTGAGCCAAGTATAGGTTGTTCCAAATAAGACAGGCATCACAGTTGTCAAAAATGAGAAGAATGCACTTATCCCTACTAGAGTGCAAAACAGCTGGAGAGTTTGTATCGATTATAGGAGATTAAACCAGGCTACAAGAAAAGATCATTTTCCCCTCCCATTCATCAATCAGATGCTAGAACAGTTGGCAGGTATATCACATTTTTGTTTCTTGGATGGATTTTCAGGCTATCATGAGATTTATATAGCCCTAGAGGACTAGGAAAAGACCACATTTACTTGCCCATTTGGTACGTTTGCATATAGAAGGATGCCCTTTGGACTTTGCAATGCTCCAGGTATCTTCCAACGATGTATAGTTAGTATTTTCTCTGATCTTTTGGAACATTGCATAGAAGTATTCATGGATGACTTTACTGTTTATGGGACCTCCTTTGATGAATGTTTAGATAACTTAGGAGCTATTTTACAGAGGTGCATTGAAAAGAATCTGGTATTGAATTTTGAGAAGTGTCATTTCATGGTAGAGCAGGTAATTGTGTTAGGGCATGTAATTTCTAAGGATGGTATTCTAGTGGATAAGTCTAAGGTTGATATTATTGCCTCTTTACCCTATCCTACTTGTGTACGAGATGTGTGTTCTTTTCTTGGTCATGCAGGTTTCTACAGGAGATTCATCAAAGATTTCAGTAAGATTGCACTTCCTCTTTTATGATTATTATGGAAGGAAGTTGATTTTGTCTTTGATGACCCCTGCAAGGCATCATTTGATGAGTTGAAAAGGAGACTCACTTCCCTACCTATTATTCAACCACCGAGATGGGACCTTCCCTTTGAGTTAATGTCTGATGCCTTAAATTTTGTTGTGGAGGCAGTTTTGTCCCAAAGGGTAGATAGAGTTTCTCATGTGATAGCATATGCTTCTAGAACTTTGGATTCTGCTCAAGACAACTACACTACTACAGAAAATGAGTTTTTAGCTGTAGTGTTTGCTTTAGATAAATTTCACCCTTATTTACTTAGTGCTAAAGTGGTTTTTTTACACTGATAATGCAGCATTGAAGTTCTTACTGAAGAAACCTGAAGTAAAACCAAGACTCATACGCTGGATGCTACTCCTCCAAGAATTTGACATTGAGATCAAAGACAAGAGCGGGGCAGAGAATTTGGTGGCAGATCATGTGAGCAGGATCATTCCACATTCTGGTGAATTAGATCACGTACCTCTTAGAGATACTTTTCCAGATGAGTAGCTTTATCACCTGGGAGGTAAGGATTCATGGTATGTGGACATAGTTAGTTTTCTAGTTGCCCATGAGATTCCTGCACAATTTAGTAGGCATCAAGTTAATAAACTGAAGAGTGAATCTATATATTATGTTTGGGATGACCCATATCTGTAGCGTATGTGTAGTGATCCGATTATTAAAAGATGTGTTCATGATTATGAATTTTCTTCTATCTTGAGATTCTGTCATATACTTGCATGTGGTGGTCATTTTGGACCTCAGAGAACTGCTACGAAAGTGTTAGATTCTGGACTATACTGGCCCACTTTATTTCATGATGCATATGACTATTGTAAGAGTTGTGAACGTTGCCCACACACTGGAAATATTTCTCGAAAGAATGAAATACCTCAACAACCATTATTATTTTGTGAAATCTTTGATGTTTGGAGTATTGATTTTATGGGTCTTTTTCCATGTTCTTTTGGTTTTGTGTATATTCTTCTAGCTTGTGATTATGTTTCTAAGTAGGTGGAGGCAAAGGCCACCAGGACTGATGATTCTTCTGTTGTTATAGATTTTGTTAAAACTCAGATTTTCTGCAGGTTTGGAATCCCAGGGCTATCATCAGCGATCAGGACTCTCATTTTTGTAACAGGAATATGGAGGTCCTTCTTCTCAAGCATGGAGTTGTGCATAAGGTATCCATGCCTTACCATCCACAAACTAATGGCCCAACAAAAGTATCCAATAGGGAGATCAAGCAAATTCTAGAAAAGACGGTCCAACCCAACCGCAAGGATTAGAGTAAGAGATTAGATGATGCATTATGGGCTTGTCGTACTGCATTCAAGACTCCCATTAGAATGTACCCATATAGGATAGTGTTTAGAAAAGCTTGCCACCTACCAGTAGAGTTGAAGCACAAGGCACACTAGGCAGTTAAGCATTGTAACATGGATATCGCACAAGCAGGTTCTCATAAGAAACTTCAACTTCAAGAGCTTGAGGAAATCAGATTGGGAGCCTATGAAAATTCCAGAATCTACAAAGAAAGGACTAAAGCTGCCCATGATAAGATGATTCGAAAGAAGGAGTTCATAGTTGGAGAGAAAGTCCTCCTCTACAATTCCAGACTGAAGTTGATGCCTGGTAAGTTACGTTCTAGGTGGGTAGGTCCATATATGGTTACTAATGTTTCTCCTTATGGTGCAGTTGAGATCATGGGTGAGACCACTAGCAAGCGTTTCACAGTTAATGGACAGAGACTCAAGAACTTTTATGAAAGTTTCCAAGAACACACGGTGGCAGAGCTCCACCTTCAGTCTGTCATCTACATTTGACCCCACCAGGCTATTTCTTTTCCCCTCTCTTATTTTCCTTATCCTATATTTATTACTTCCTTGCCGATTACATTGAAGACAATGCAAAATTTAAGTGTGGGGGAGGAACATCTTGTTATGCTTAGTGCTAGTTTCAGTTTGGAGTCTATTTAGTTGTTATGTTGTTTTAGTATGTTTAATTGCTGTTTTTATTTTCTTTTTGTTGTTTTCATTATTTTATTTTATTTTTACTATTTTTTGTTTAGTGCAACTGTATAGTTTTACGTTGTTTTAAGTTTGTTTAGTGTTTCTATTTTCGTATTTTCCTTTTATTTAATTGTTGATTTTATTTTTCTTTTATTTTAGTGTCTATCAAGTTTTTCTTTTAACATGATAGATAGTTGATCTTGTTTTCGGAATGCATGTCATTGACAATGGATTGGTTTAATGATGGATTGAATTAACATTGTTTGATTGTATGCCTATGATATAACTTGATTAATGTCATGCAAACTCTTGAAAAGTTTGAAGTGCTCAATCCTTGGAAACTTTGTGCTAGCTAGATTGTTGGAGTTTTGTGAAAATTTTTTAGCACAACCATGATTGATGAGTTGTTTGGTCTAGTGGACTACTTCTGTGTAAATTAAGGTATCTCTGTTAAATCTCTTAGGAATTCATAATTTCCTTACACAGTTACTTGAAATGAGCCTTGTTTAGTAGGCCACTGTCACGACCCAAAACCTAATGTGACACGCCACGCATTGAGAGATTCAACACGTAAGGCAACATAAATGTTCTATAAATTCAATATCCAATAAAACAGAATCCTCAATAGAAGCTTCTATAACAACAATGAAAAACAACTACAAACTCTCTATCACGAGTCTTATTCAATTCTTGAACTAATACTCCTTAGTGAAAACATGCAAAATATGGATAAATAACATGATGAGCTATGAAGCCCAGTAAGTAATTCCAACTCTCTCCGTAAGAATAAAAGATTTGGAAACATTTCCTCGGTATAAATATAAAAAATTTTTCACAATAGACTGGTAAACATGAAAACATATTATTCATAAAAACCGTAGCATAAATTCATGACATATACAAGACATATCCATTACAATAAATGTGGCTTAAAGAAGTCTTAAAGATGCCTCTATTGGATATCCAGACCAACTCTATCCCAGTTAGGAGGGTCATAACATAACATAAACATACATGTGTGTCATGTCTACTCACCGACTGACAGATGTAATGAGAACTAGTCCTCTAGGCTTATTAAGACAAATAAGCATCATGTAAATGCACGTGTCTCAAAACATATTTACATGAATTACATAAAACATACCCACACAATAAAATATCAATGAACCCATATAAATCGTTATTAATAAAAATATACTCCTTTTCAAAACATAAAATTATAAAAAATAATTCTCATCATCTTTATAAGAAGGGAAAGTCAGAATCACTTACCTCCACCAAGTGACTAACTCAGATAATCTTGATCCCTAGAACTGTCACCTAAATAATAATCATATCCAAACTAATTATTTAAAATGCTTAGTCTAATAATATAAGTACTCCAAAATATCTAACTTATTCTATACTAAGAAATTTCCTAAATCAAAACTAATAAATTAGGTAAATTATTATGGTCACTAAAATATTTTAGAATGTTAAATAATCATAATTTCCTTGATAAATATATAAAATATATTCATATATTAAATACTAGAATTTTAAATTCTAAAATCATAAATGCTGAAATTATAATTGCTAAATTTATAAATACCCAATTCTATTTACTGAAATTACAAATATTGAAATTTCAAATATTAATATTATATATATATATATAGAATACATAATATAACTATATATCTTCTGTCTACAGCTAAATAAATCTGTGAAATAAATAATATCTATATATATGGATCTTCTATAATCAATATATATCTTTTAATATATATATATAAATAAAATGAAATGTAGCTTGTCCATATACTTTCATAAAATAATGACTAATATATAAAAAAAAGAATATAATGTTTAAGATATATACATAAAATAAAGCACGTTCTATACATATATATTTACAAAATAGTGAATAATATATATAAAAGAATATATTGTTTTAATATATAATATATATAATGAAAATATGTTCTGATATATATATACAACAGAATATAATATATATATATATATCTCAAATTTATGTAGCTAAATATTTGAAATATCAAAAAGAAAGAAGTTTTAAATATTGTATCTATATCTACTGCCTAAAATTTTACATACTGCATACTTATATATATATACACACACACGTAGAATTTTCCTAATTTTGTAATTATATAAATAAATGTATTTTCACATTATATATATCTATTACTTAGATTTATAATTTACACACATACATACATATATATTGCTGGGAATCATCAATACCCACATTTCATTCATATTTCGTCTTCTTCTTCTTATTTTATTTTGTTTACTAATATCATTATTAGATATATATCATATTGTTCCCTAAATTATATATACACATATATGTACTGGTTTATCTATATAATTATCTTTATCCAAAGTAATAATAATAAATTTAAATGCCTAAAAAATTTAATTTAATTATCTAGAATCACGTGAATTAAAATTTATCTCATACTCTTAATTCAAAACGATCCCTAAAATAGATTTCTACTCTAATCATCATATACTTAAACTAAACAAAAATTCAAATCTTAGAATAATATAACTAACCTTAGTTGTGGGGGAAATTGTTCGGGACTGGTGAAGACGTAAGTTTCTATCTTGACGTTGTCCGGTATCTCTTCTGTTTGACGGTTGTGGATCTGTTCCAGTGCTAGTTTTGAGAGAGGAAAGTCGACACTAGGTTTTCTTTCTTTTTTTTTTAATTTTTTTTATTCGTTATTCCTTTAATAATAGGATATCACTTATTTTAAATGCTCAATTGGTCCTTCTTAATTTTTAGGACTCCATAGTAGTCCCTAAACTTTTTAAATTACAAAAATATCCCTATTAATTGGGCATAGGTATTACATTCTACCATCCTTAAAAAAAAGTTTCATCCTCGAAACTACAAACTATCGTCCTCAAAATTCTAATAACCAATATTTTATCAGTTCTTAATTTTATTCCATATTTTAATCACTTCATTCTTCACTTTGAATCATCTTGAATATAAGATAAACAACATTTTCGCTGCACACTCTGATATAATGAAAAATCCTTTTAATAACCATAGCCAAGTACGTTATACTTAAATATTCTACTATTGATCAATATGGTGCTTAATCTTTACTCATCTAATAAAATTAAATAATTATGATCTTTTGTTCTTATCCCTCAAATTAAATAATCCTCCACAAGTTTATCCTGCTAAGTAATCTTTAACTTACCTCGCACTACTAAGTTACCATCAATCTTTCACCTTTTATTTCATTTGTGACATCATTCCTCGATGCATTCTTTGAAATTTCAATCTTAAAGAAATTACTACTCAAGTTAATTAATCACAAAGAAATTTGTTGTTTGATCCTCTAGTCATCATATGCTCACAAATACATCTTCAATTTAAAATGATCAATTTCACAATTCATTCATCTTCTTACATTGGTCTAAGGTTACTATAGTATGCACATCTAAGTTGAACAACCAATAAAATCTCAAAAATAAGTTTTTGTAACATGAAAGGAACATCTTAGTATATAAGTGACTTTTAACCTAACTATAATATATATGTATATATACACACATGATTCTAAATACAAAAATATCTCAAAATATAATAATCTTCTCAATTCATATCATATTGAATTATAAAATATATATCCCTAGGTCTGTAACCCAAAAATAAATAAATAAATAAATTAATAAATTATATTTAAATAACATAAATAGACTTGATGATTTTTTTATTGAATAACATTATATATTAAAAATATTATATACAATAATAATAATAACTTTATATAAAATTTGAATCATTCTTTATTCTACTAGTTATTAAATAGGTAGAAATATATAATTACAAACTCTGCATATAAAATACTTATTGTTTAACAAAACTTTCTCTACTATTTTTTTTTTAAACAGTACAGTAAATAATATATATAATGTAAGTTAAATTATTAAATTAGTATCTAAAATTAATTTATATAAATAATTAGAATATTAAAATAAACTCAATACATTAAGATATTTTTTGACACTAAAATATAATATTAAAATATTATACCTCTTATATTAGTATTTTAATATAATAAAAACGAAATAATATATATATATATATATATATATATAAAACTATACATTGGAAACCATAAATAATATAATACCAAAAAATTAATATCATATATAAAATTAACAGCAACATTACCATCTTTCTTTCTTTTCTTTTTTTTTTTTTTTTGAAGGAAGCGAAAGAATTATCAAGTAATTAGGAGTCCTTTGACTCTTCCATATATTGATATACACGATTTTTTTTTTTTTTTTTTGGAAAACAAAAGAAAACTTCCAGATAATTTATAAATATATATAACCCTCCAAAATGCAGTATATGTTAATTTATATATAAATCTTTTTTTAAAAAAAACTAAATATATATATATATATATATATTAGGGCAAACTGTCCCCATGACACCTAAACTTTTTCAAAATCCCGCTTTTGCACTTAAACTTTTTTTCGTACCAAACTTGCACTCCAACTTTTTTTTTGTCCCAAACTTGCACCTCCATCACTTATTTCTGTCAATTCTTAAAAGTCAGTCGTTTGTTTCACTCTTGGAGGGGTAATTTCGTCCTTCTCAGACGCGGGAAGATGAAAATCAGACAAACAACACTTTTACACAGACATGAGGGAAATTGTTCACAGAAACCCGGAGAAACTACAGATCCAAAAGCTTCGTGCTGAGCGCGAGAAAATTTTGAAGGCTCAAGGTTCCAATTTAATGACTCGCCGAGTTAATAAAACTGATTTTAATGAAGGCAGCAGTTCGGTGAATCCAGCTGCTCCTGTGGCTGTGACGCGAAGGAGAAGGTTGGTGGGAGTTGTTGATAAGGAATCTTTTGATATAGAAGAGAGAGAGAGAGGGAGGTAAAGAGAACAACAATGAAGTTGAGGGCTGACTTCGATAGAGTTGCGAATGATAGAATCTGGGATCCGATGAAGGGTGGGGTTGCTGAAGCCGTGGTGGCTAGAACAAGGAGTTAGAAGGCAATGGTAGATGATGTGTGAAAATGTATGTGATTAAAAAGAGATTAAAGATATAAAATAAATCACAATTAAACTTGTCACTAAATCACAC
>JAXGGT010040142.1:0-12274 GCA_035583425.1 Marsdenia floribunda
GGGAGAAATATTAAAAGAAAAGGTTAAGGTGAAATATTTGGCACCCCACCACCATAATTGTCAACAAATACTATCATCTAATTCCTCCCATTTATTGTCACTTCTTTTCTTTTCTTTTTTTTTTTTTTTAAATAATCCTATATTCTTATCGACTAATTCGAGATAGATTTATGAGAGAAGATTTCAAAATTACTATGATTAAAATGCAGTACAAAGTCATTTCTATCGTGAGACCTTTCACTTAATAAACTATGTGAAGGAATCTTATGGAAGGGAGTAGTGTAAGTCTCACTTAGTAAACTCTGTGGAGGAATCTTATGTAAGGGTAACCATACTAGTCTCACTTAGAAATTTGTCGGCTCAATAAAGAAAATTATAATTGGCATTCATGGATAAGAATTGTTCGAGCTCATTTATTTATTATACAAACAAATTTAATATTTTTCGAAATCTTTTATTTACAGAGATCTCATTCGTTAAAATAATTAAGGGTGTGTTTGGACTAACTTTTATTGTAAGTTTTCTACTTGTTTTGAAAATAAGTTAAAGATTTTTATTTGAACAACAGCTACATTAATTTACTTTTTGTCAAATCATAGAGTGTGGGATCCAATAAAATTGTCAAATCATTCTAAAACCAACACTCAACACGTTATTTTAAAACTCAGGATTCCAATAATTATATTATCATTACACCTATAAAGTTTACCTTCTTTTTAAAAAAAAAAAAAAAAAAAAAAAGAAAATCCATTCAACTTCAAAAATTCACTTTTCTCGAAATAAAAATTAGTCCAAACACAACTTGAGTGTCAGAAATTAATACAAAAGTTAGATATATTAAACTTGAGAAGGTCTTTGTACGTATTGTGAAGAAAGATCATAGGGATGGAAGTTATATAAACTTCAAGCATATGAATGATAGTGAAATGACTAGGATTTGGAATATAGCTGGTACAAGAAGGTTTTTTTTTTTTTTTTTTTTTTTTTGATAATTTGGTCTAAGAAGGTTTTATCCATAAAGAATAGTTGTATTTGGTACATCATTTGTTAATGGTAAGAGAAAAATCCATTTTCGCATTTACTCTATTCAATATATATATACGCTTGTGTGTGTGTATATCTCCATAAATATTTCATGTTTTCGCCTTAATATATAGACGGAAGCATCGATTATCAAAAACAAATCTATCCTCCACAATCAATATAAAAATCTATCATCAGAAGTCTCCAAATCCTATGCTGCTTTAGGATTTTTGTTTATTAAGGGTATTTGTGATATCTTGCTCCATGTCATATTTGTATGTGAATACATATCATATAATATAAATATAGGTTTAAATATTTATTATTAACTTGAAGTATTTTTTTTTTTTAATACAATGAAAATGTACAATGTCAAATAATTGATTTTAAGTATCATCAGACCTATAATTGCGTTGTCGAGATTTTGCAAATCCAAATCGTGACAGTATTCTATCCTTTGAAGTGCATTTTGTTATCAATAACAAGATCAGTGCTCTATAAGAAATTTGAAACAAGACTTTCAAGGGAGTACTCCATGAAAATTGATTGAGACTCAAACTAGTGGTAATTCTTTTAACTAACATTTTAATGGTTCAAACTTTGATACTTCCAACTATATATATATATTGCTAGAATCGTGATTGGAATTTCGTTTGGTTCGGTCTAAAAAATTAACGGTGCGATTTATGTGGAGAAAAATTATTTTGAGAGAAAAATTACGAATCGAGCCCATATATATATATGTGTGTGTGTGTGTGTGTATTTTAAGGTTTTTGTTTTTTGTCTGATGATATGATTGTTTAAACTCCTTTGTACAATTTTCGATTATAATGAATTTTTGTTTCCCCTACTCGTGGTTTTTTCTGGTCTAAGTTTTCCATGTAAAATCTGTGTGCTCATCTTATTTTTTTTTCCATTGATTTGTGATTTCTGGTCATTATCTTGCCCGGTTTCGGAATATATATATATATATTGATCGGGCATACGTACACTTTGCTCATTTAGGGTTGATTTCTTAAGAATTTTCATTAAACAATTAAAACTAGTTGGACTTATGCTGTCTTTCTAGGCAAATTTAGTTATCCTCAAGTCTCATATATTATAACTTTATTCTTTTATTTTATTTTTTACATTTTGCATTGGGAATAGTCGGTCATTTTTATATAAAATATATAACAATGAAGGTCTTATATTCTATTTTTAAAACTTTTTTACTACTTTCAGGTCAAAATAAGATCAAATATTTAATATACTAAATCAAATTTGAGGATAAAAAGAAAAGATTTAAAAAAAAAAAAAACAATTAATGGTTTGAATCAATTATCAAATTTTGAAAACGATAGGAATTAAATTAATTAGTTAACGGTATCATTATTTAACTCCAACATTGCAGTAATATTAGTTATGCACAGCGGTTTAGTTCTTATTTTATTAATTTTTTTTCTCTCAATATTATTTTCTTTTTATTACTATTTTGACTAATTTTTTAGAAAAATTTCTTATTTTGGTCCTATAAATATTTTTGTATCCCGAACTTGGTTCTAAATATTAAAAAATCAAGAACTTAGTCTTACAACTATTTTCGTTTCATGAACTTTGTCCTAAATCTTTAAAAATTAAGAACTTGGCACTATAATTATTTTGTTTTCTTAAGTTGGTCCTTCCGACCAAATTTGTGGAATTTTTCGATCGTTTAAATCAAGTGAAAAACAATAAGAAAAACACAATACTCTACCTCTTATCATAAAATATCTTCATAAGACTAAATATGTACTTTTCACATTACTTAAACGACCAAAAAATCCCACAAACTTGGTAAGAAGGACCAAGTTAAGAAAATAAAAAAAATTATAAGACCAATTTCTTAATTTTTAAAGATTTAGGACCAAGTTTAGAAAATGAAAATAGCTATAAGACCAAGTTCAGAAAACAAAAATAGTTGTAGGACCAAAATAAGAAATTTTATAATTTTTTTATTGAGTTAGAACGTTACATGGGTCTTAAACTTTTTTTCTAATAATTTTTAACCTATCCCATCAAAATAACACAAGTATAATTAAAGTTGTTATAAGTCATTATCTTTAATAAATAAATATATATATCAAAATGACAAAAATAATCATTTAAAAATTACGTATAAGAATAAAACAAGATAAAAAATTATTCAAAAGGAAAAACTAGACTAACTAATTTTCCCATACTATATTTTTCAATTCATCAGTTGCATCCGGCGTTGACATAGGCAAGGTTTGATTTTATAAACCAAAGAAAAATTTAAAAAAACGAACAAACAAACAAAAACAAAAACAAGAAGTCAGCACGGTCCAAGTTCCAAGCCGAATTTAATCTTTGTTGTATATTTATGTTGTGGGTGTGTGTGTGTATATATATATATGTATATGTATATACACACTGTGTGTTAATCATTAATTTATCTATCCATAACTAAGCAATTAGTAATACAATGTCCAAAAAGATTATTCTTAGCATTCTTCTGTTGCTATTTCTTTTAGCACAGAGCATTCCAGCAACCACCTCGGTAAGGACTTTGGAGAACTGTAAGTTTCAGTGTGTTTATATAATATATGTGGGTATATATATAGTTCTATATCATTAGCATTGGGAAACTTGATCAAAGACCTGAATTTATTGTGCCATCGATTGGTTTTCTCTTATCCATGAATTCTTTTCAACAAAAAATTGTTTCGCTTGAAGTTGGATATTAATATTTGAGTTATAATTAGTAACTTTTTTATTTGTGTTAAGAGTTAACTCTTCATTAATTAGATGCATCTGCGTATGATATTATTATTATTATTTTTTTCCCCAAATTGTGTATGATATTATTTGATAATAATAATAAAAAAAAAAGTATCAAAGATAGTTGTAGCATTTATAAAGACTCGCTTATAGGTGTATATAAAGGGAATTCTCTAACTATTTCTAATGTAATATAAAAAAATAAAAAAAAAATTATATGTTTTTAATTTTTTTTCAACTTATTTATCTTACTTGTCACGACCCGGGTTCGTGAGCCCGTGCTGCAACTATGGGTCTGGCGGCACTCACGGTCAACTACTTGATACCGTCTTCATTTTATCAAAAAAGATATCCCGAGTTAACAATAAGTATTTAGGTTCAAGATTATATTCAGATACCCCCATCCCACATATGTGGATATGTCATGTAATATAAATGTGGGTCTAGGTACTCATTGTCAACTCGAGATATCCCTTTTGGTTATAAAGCGATCGAAGACGGTGTCAAGTAGTTGACCTTGGATGTTGCCAAGCCCATAGTCGCAACTCCGGCTTGCAGGCCCGGGCCGTGACAGTTGGTATCAGAACGAATAATTAACCTAGACTATGGGAACTAAGTGCTACATCATATGTGCGATGGGAGCTACCTTAAGAATCCAAAACGTCCAAAAATTGTAACCATACTTACGACATTCAGCCTGATGATTACATATCTTATTTGTGTGGTCTAAATTACACAAGTAACCAAATAGCAAAAATTGTACATAAGAATGTGGATTGCAAAGTTAGCATCCCAGAGGCACAACTCAACTACCCTTCCTTCTCCATCACTTTTGGAAAAAAAAAAAATAGTTAAGAAATACACAAGAACAGTTACCAATGTTGGGGAAACTGATTCTTCTTACACCGTTCAGGTTGTTCCACCATCAAATGTTAACGTGGCAGTGCAGCTTGAAACCTTAAAGTTTTCACAGCTGAACCAGAAACTGAAATATGAAATTACATTCACCGATGTACCAACTCAAGGAAATGGTACACAAATCATTACATCTCAAGGATTTCTTTCATGGAATTCAGCAAAATACTCGGTGAGGAGCCCAATTGTTGCAGCTATAAGTGCATGAGGAGTCCATCAATTTTATCTTTAACTATACGAATTAGTGCTATTCACTTTCTATTATAAGCCTTGAATCAATAGTCTATATTAATTTGAAACAATATATCAAGAAGATGATTACAGGAAGTATTGTAATCTTAGTTCTAAATTAATATGTCAGAAAGTATGGTAGAGTTGGTACATATAAAATATATAAATACCCATAAGCATTTTTGTGAGGTCATTTTAGTAATAAGACCCTCAAACCAATAACATGAATCCTATATTGAAATTTTTCCCACTTTTGTTGAACTTATATAAATACTTTAAATGATAATCAATAAGCTATACAGTCTTTAATCCTCTACCCCAGGATTATATTAATTATGGTGTTTAGGTCAAATTTTTTTTTTTCCCTTAAATTACTAAAAATATATTAAATTTCTTATTTTTATTATTTATTTTATATTTTTTTTCAATTTCTTGAAAAGATGATATTTTATGTATTTTTAATTTTAATTTTTAATTTAATTTGTATAAATTATTAATTGTGAATATAATTAAATTATTTTCAAATATTATAATTTATCATATTATCATGACTCATTTAAATATAAACAATAACTTTAAAATAATTAAATTATTTAAGAAAAAATAAAATTTTGGGTATGATATACTCAATCTCTAAACTCAAAATTTTATAAAATCAAATACAACTACAAAATTTTTATATTCGTGGACTATCAAATAGAATTCAAATCTATATATATATATATATATATTTAAAATTTAAATGTAAAACTAATAGACAAACTTCTGGCCAGAATTAGAGGCACTTTTGGGAAAAATACCCAATTGCCCTCAGACTTGTGTGCCATAGGTAGGCCCGTGAACTGCCTAATAGGGTTTGGTACTACTAATTTTGTATTTGGATTCTCGATAAAATATTTTTGGACTCTTACTCATTTGACGAATCCAAAAACTTTATACTCATACTTAATCCTATAAAATTTTGGGTCCAAATCGGATGTACCCTACCAAAATTTTATTTTTTATTTAAATAATTTAATTATTTTAAGTATAATATTTATATTTAAATGACTTATAAAATAATATTTAAAATATAATTTAACTATATTTACAATTGATCATGTATTCCAATTAAATTTTAAATTAAACTATAATATTTTAAATATTATGAAGTTGTGAAAATGAATATAAAGTTAAAATTGAAAATAAAAATATTAAAAATATTCTCTTTCGAAGAAATTGAAAAATAAATAATATAAAATAAATCATAAAATATATTAAAAAATTCAATATACTCGTAAAAAGGAAAACCTTTTTTAAACAGTTCAACACCATAATTAATATATTATATTTAATTTTAAAAATTATTTGATTAAATATGTATCAAACACAATTTTTATAATTTTGTATTCGAACCCAATTATTATTAATTTAATTTTTAGTATGGATAAAGTTCAAATTCGAATATAAAAGAACTAAATTCATATCCAATATTTTTAAGGTTAGATCCGAGTAGGATCTAAATCTTTTAAACATGCTATGACTTGGCAGAGTTTTTTGTTATTAGTTATGATAGCAATACTCCAAGTGCTAATAATTAGAATACCAAGTCAAATTCTCTCTAAAATGCACTAATGAATTTCATATCCCCTCCTTTTTTTTTTTTTTTTTTTTTTTGTTAATTTAAAATTATTTTTTTATAACTTGATATCTTAATTGATTAATTTAGGAGAGATCTACGAAGAGATCTTCAAAACTATAATTACAAGCCACATAATTGAAATATATAATATAAAATTATTCCCAGTAAAATTTGAACTAAGGACCTTTACTTGATCAATTATGTGAAGACATATAAACAGAAAAGAAGTACCACTAGATTACTAAATTTTGTTCTTTTAAAATTGTTATTGTAACTAAGCATCAAGTTTTTTTTTATTTATTTTTATTCACAAAGAGGTAATAATTACCATGTAATATATATATATATATATATATATATATATATATTTCAATTCTAGATCTTTAGTTAATTAGCTTTTACTTGAATATGCCATTTATTGCAAATAAAATAAAGAAGATGTTCTGGAAAAGATACCATAATTTTTCTTAGATAATTGAATTTATTGTAGATGATATCCCTTGTATTTCTTGAATTGAAAAATTGGTAGATTTGATCTCTAATTTTTTGATTATTAGTGTTATTGGTCCCTATTATATTTATTATGATTATTTAATAGGTCTTCAATATGTAATAGAAAAGTGCATTTGATTCATTTATTCACAAAATTAACTTGTTCAAATAATAAATTTGGTGACGAAAGAGACCAAATGCACATGTCTATTATATATCGAGAACCTACTAAATAAGAAGAAAAAAAAAATGATCAATCACAATATAAACATTCGAAACCAAATCCAATCCATCAATTTTAAAAGAAATTTTCAAGTTTAAGCACTATTCAAAAAATACATATCAAATAAATATGATAATTATATTAAATTGGCTTCTACTATATATGAGTGTGTATGAGACAGATATCTAATAGACTCATTTGATACCAATAAAATTAAGATATATGTTAATTTAATTTATTTTCATTAATTTTTATTAAATTAATATTTATAATTTTTTTTTAAAAAAATTTATAAAATTATAAAAATATTTTTATAATTAATTTAAAAAATTAAAAATATTTTAGTAATTTTTATTTTTAAAAATAAATAAATAAATATTGATGTGGGACGGCAGGACGGAGGATTATATAATATTGGTTGTCCCGCCTTTTATGAAATGAAGAAAAAACAGTTATGAGGCTTTGAATAATTATATTCTTATTTGTCTTTCATCCACCGCCGCCCCCCCAAAAATATATATATATAATTTTTTTTTTTTTGGTAATTCATATATATATATATATAATTACATGGTCTACGGTTGAGAGTCTACGGTTGAGAAGATGGCAAAAGACTTCTGGGTCATCTATGGGTTGGAGGTCAAATCAATATTAATGAAGGCAGCCTATGGGTTGGTGCTCTCAAAGATCTGGTTGGTACCAATGATCTGGTTGTTACCAATGAACTGGTTGATACCAATGGTCTGGTTGTTACCAATGATCTTAATGATCCGGAGACTCATTCAGCTGATTCTTCATGACCCTACGCCGTGAGTTCTAACAACACATCATGCTTTGTTTTGATATCTTAACTTTTTAATTTCTCTCAGTTCTCAGTTTGCTTTTTTGGTTTCCTAGTTTGTCTTTGAGTTCATCTGGTGTCAAAGCTGGAGGTACCTATTCATGTAATCAAACACTTTTTTTTTTTTTTTTTCCTTCTTTTCTCTGACTATTTCTTTTAGTTTCTTTATATATTGACCAGTTTTACTTTCTGTATATATGTGTTGGATTATAATAGAGATTCTTATCTGAAAATCTGAAGGACTTGTTGGAAAAATTTGGGACTTTACAATAAAAGCTTGAGTTGTATAGGACACTTTTCTAAAGGATTATTTCTGTTCAGTCTCACTAGGATAAAACAAACTCTTCCTCTATTGAGAAGGAGACAGGAATGACGTATTTTCTCATAAATCCCAACATATAATTTAGAGAAGAAAATAAAGAAGAGAGAAAAATTAATCGTTCCTTCTAAAATAAGAAGAAAGAATGCTTATATATATTCAAAAATAACATTACCCTAAAGTCTACGATACTGATGAGAATGTGCAGACAGTTACTCAGGTAATGTAAACGTTCAACAGGAATCACTTTGAACGTAAAGAAGAATAGGATAATTATAAAATAAGAAACGTGATGATTTGAATTAGTCTTATCAACAGTTAAAATAATTTAAAATATTTAAAATTAATATATCTAATAATAAAAAGATAAGATAATATAATTTTTCAACAATTCCCAACATATTTTACATGATTTTTCATATAGAATTTTAATAGAAATGTTGGGATAAATTATGGGTAAGAATGCTTCATGTTTGGTGTTCATTGAACTATGAACCAAACACTGAACAACACAATATCACTTGCAATGATTTTGGTGAAGTCATATACTTCTATGAACCAAATATCATGAATGCAAGTTAGAGATTTTTTTATTCATATTTTAACCCCTGCATGATTTTGTCATTCATCGCTATTGTGCGCAATAGGCAATGCGTGTGCCTAGTTTTTCATGAGTGCTCTAGAGATTTAGCCAAATCTCATCTCATAGGAGCGGCCGCACTCCACACTCACATAGGTGAATATATCAAGCATATACATCAACAACATGTCATCTATAAAGAATATATATTCATTAAGAGTCTTACTCAACCTCACTTTTTGTTGCAATGATAAGCACTATTCACACATCATAGGAGGGATTTTACAAGTGCTTACAGAAGCCAATTTGACTTTATTATTACCTATATGAACCTACTTCATTGGATCTCCAATATGGGTTTCCATCAAAATTAACTATCTAATTGGCTTTCAATCTCATTCCCCTCGATGTTTTCTATTACCAATAAAATATTAAATCATTAATAAAATCATTCATCGATTAGCAGCTGCTTTATGACATTAATATGTCAATCTCACATATTCTTGCATATATATATATGATGTTACACCACCTTCGACAGTGACCGTGTCACTTATAATAGATCTTGACTCATCTAATTTGTCTAAGATCCAATTTACATCCTTATACCTCAGTATAATGATATTATCTCTAAAATATTAATTATTATAATAGAATTATAGTAATGTAGGATACTATAATTTGTAGTTCCTTTCAAAACATTTGATTTACTTCCATCACTATACATTTTTTAGTATAATGGGATCATCAAAATAGAGGTTACCATATGGTTCCTCTCAAATATTTTATTAGTCTTATATATCAACTAATACTTATGATTTAAATGTTGAGCACATCTACTTAGTTAACGTATAATATAAGTAATATCCAATCTCATTAAATAAGCGGATCAAATTACCAATAATTTGATCATGATTGTGTTATAAAATAAATGTCGTCAAATTTTCATCAGTTAAGTATTACATCATAAGAATATTCTCATAAATTTTACCAATATTCTTCGTTGAGACTTCAATACTCTAATACATTTAATTTCATTAAACTTTGAAGCTATGCAAATAAGTGGGGTAAATTTCACAATTTATAAGTTAGTATCAAATATTGATATAAAATGTATAACACAATCATTATCATTGTTTGATGATATACACATTTATTCACTTTAGTAGATGATGAAAATCATCTCATAATGCTACTTTCTCATGCAAATTTAGGAGCCTTATAAATTTTTTTTCTAGAAAGAATACATCCCTCAAATTGAATTACAAATTTCTTCTTCTAAATCACATATAAGAATTGAAGTCTAAACAAATCAAATTTAACAACTATTTGGTAAAAACAAATTTTCTAAAAGAAATCCAATAAAGGAAGAATTATTAGCTTTCAAATGTTAATTCATTTATTTAAGATAATCTTTAGAAAAAACAAAAAAATGATCTTCAAAGATGATTCATTTCAAGGTCTCTTACTCCTCTTTCAATTATTTTGAGTCCTCAAAGACTCTTGTTGAGCATGAGCATAATAAAAAGAAATAGTAATGTATACTAAAAGAATTCAATACATTTAATAATTGCATAGTACCTCCACAATTTGCAAGCCTTTCAAAATTACAGTATTAATTTTCCATAAAATATAAGGTTCCTACTATTTCATAAATCCAAGAAGAACTTTTATTTAGCTAAAACGGAGGATCAAAAATATTCATAATGTTGGCATAATGAATGTGGTCACCATGTATTAAAAGAAAATTCAAATTAATTCACAAACCTCCAAAATATCAACTAATACAGTAATATCCTCCATAATAATAATTTAATTCCACTATTCATAAGAATACATAACCGAGCACAAAGCTCTATTGAATTTTAATTTTAATATTTTGTATCATTGGTAACTGAAAACAAAATCAAATAATTTATAAAAAATAATAGAGGATAACCAATGTTTCTCAAGCTTTTCCAAGATTCCAATACTTGTATATAACAAATATCAACACATTTGATAATTTACCAATAATATATGAAAACAGAATTTCAAAGAAAAATTCTCTCATTTAGTTCAATCTTGAAATTAGACTTAATATTCATTGTCCAAACAATCAAAATCTCCTAAATTTAAATTCAATATCGCTCTTATCCTTCTGGATAATCCTAGCATTATGACTAAGTAAAACCAGTGGGAATAGAGGGAAATCATAGAAGTCCTAGAACAATTTATTAACAATTCCTTATTTAAACTTTGTCATATACATATCATGACATTAAGTAACTTAGTCTATCTATCATCTAAAGGTAGACATGAAAGAAGTTTAACCCAACCAGTTTAAGGTTCAATCACTAGAAGGTCAAGAAAAGAATCCTCTCAACAAATTCTAAAAATTACATATGAATATAAATAATTTTTTTTAAAAAATAGTGTATTATTCAAAATACCTTTAGATTTTACTTTGCCCTTAATGTCCTTTGGTAGCTGCAAGCATAACATGCCACAAATCATCCAAGTAAACCCCGAAGAACACATAATTCTCACTTCCACCAACTTTTACTCTATTGGAATCCACCACTGTTGCAGCTTCAACATCCTTTTCGACTTCGGGATTGCCTTCCATGGGTATATAAGCTAGAGGCACATAAGTCCCTTGCCCTTTCATTGAGATTTTCCTCTCATCAACTAAGAAAATGGGTAAATCAAAAAGCCCCAAAATTACGTAGTCCTTTAGGTTGTTGGAAAATTTTGAGACTTTACAATAAAAGCTTGAGTTGTGTAGGACACTATCCTAAAAAGACTATTTCTGTTTAGTCCCACTAGAATAAAACAAGCTCTCCCTCTATTCAGAAGGAGACAGGAATGACGTATTTTTCTCATAAATCCTATACAATTTGGAGAAGAAAATAAAGAAGAGAGAAGAATTAATCGTTCATTTTGAAGCAAGAAGAAAGAATGTTTATATATATTAAAAAAATTACTGATGAGAATGTGCAGGCAGTTATTTAGGTAATGTAAACGTTCAACAAGAATCACGTTGAACGTGGAGAAAAATAGAATAATTATAAAATGAGAAACGAGATGATTTGAATTAGTCTTATTAACAGTTAAAATAATTTAAAATATTTAAAATTAATATATCTCATTTATGAAGAACAACAAATTCTAGTGAATGAACCTTTTTCTTTTTATGCTAGTAATTCCCCATTTTTCTCAGCCTAGCATTTTCTATCCAAGTGTCATTCTAGCCAAATTCCTGTATTTCTGTTTTATAATTCAACTTT
>JAXGGT010040174.1:0-12268 GCA_035583425.1 Marsdenia floribunda
AAATCGTGATGCTTCCTTGTTACTATCTACATGCGATAGGTACTCTGCCTATAGTTGTGCTTGATTACGTGACAACCCTATGTGATTTATTCTACTCAATTTATGCTATTATTTTAATCACACAAAGCATACACACCAAGGTTGTTGGCTATGATCACTGGTAATTTATCTCCTTCTTCCAAATAAGCATATTTCAGGTTGTCTGGTAAGGTTTAAGCTCTAGTGTGGGTGGTTTTTGAATGGAAGGAACCATAATCGTAGGTGTTATCTCTGATACTTTCAACCTGTTTACTACAACACTTATCATCCACAAAATTAATAGAATCTGAATGAGGAACTTCATCATACTGAGCATATTTCACATACTCCTTAATTACAAAACAAGTAATGTTAGCATCTAACCCAATAAAATCAAGAAATGCAGAAAGCAAGTCAATACATAAATCATCAACAAAGAAATCCTCAGTTGGAAAATTTAATATATTTACTTGAAAAATAGAATGATCCTCTGAGGGATGTTTCATGGCATCTAGTATATTGAAATGAACAACATCATCACCAAATTCCATAGTTAAAGTACCATTATGCACATTAATCATAGTTTTAGCAGTTTTCAAGAAAGGTCTATCCAAAATTAATGGTGCATGTCCATTTACCTTGTCATGTTCCATATCTAAGACATAGAAATCAGCAGAAAAAATGAGGTTTTTACTCTTACTAGAACATCTTCCAAGACCCCTGTGGGATATGCTGTTCTCCTATTTGCCAATTAAACTACTACACCAGTAGGTTTTAGCTTTCCAATCTACAAGGAAGAATAAATAGAGTAAGACATAACATTTATTGAAGCACCTAAATCCAACATAGCAGTAGTAAACTGTAGTTCGCCTATAGTGCAGGTATGGTAAATGTCCCAGGATTATTGCACTTGGTGGGCATTGCTGGTTGGATCAATGCTGACACGTTTCTTCTCAAACTAATTTTCTCATTTTCCCTCATCTTTCTCTTGTTGGTACACAATTCTTTCTGGAACTTAGCATACTTAGGAATCTGCTTGATGGCCTCTAACAAAGGGATGTTCACCTCTACCTTCTTCAATGTATCCATGATCTCCTTTTCTAATTCTGCCTCAGCATGTTTCTTGGACTGAGTCACTCTATTCGGAAATGGTAAGGGTTTACGAGTGGGCTCTACAACCTTGTTCTCCTTTGATTCTTGATTTGGTGATTGGTTTGAAGGGAGCTGCTCGTCATTCTGTACCAATTCTGTTGGTGAATTTGCTGGATCTTTTAACTCCTTCCTACTTCTCAAAGTAACGGCACTTACATTACCTCTTGGATTTGGTACAGATTGGGAAGGTAACTATCCGGAACCTTGGCCTTTTATCTCATTAATGTGGGTGGCGAGTTGACCAATTTGTGTCTCTAAATTTTGAATGCTAGCTTCAGTTCTTTGCTAGAATTGAAGGCTATTGGTTGCCAACTGCTTCACTAAATCTTCAAGGCTGGATTTGGGTTTTGAAGGTTGCTGTGGTTGGAATGGTCTTATCTGTTGTTGCTAGTTGCTTGATCCAGGAAAATTATACCTTGGCTGATTTTGTTGCTGTGCTTGTTGACTAAAAGTAGTTCCATACCTCATATTTGGATGTTCTCTCCATCTAGGATTATATGTTGAGGAGAAGGGATCATACCTCGGCTGTTGTTGTGGTTAGAACGACCTACCAGGAAAAACTCCAGCATGTGTCTCAGTGGTATCCTGCAGTTTAGGACATTGATCTGTAGGATGCATGGATAAGGTGCATATACCACAGACAGTGACAGGAATTTGCTTCTGAACCAATGCTAACTGTCTCACTAAACATGTTAACTCCTCTATTTTGTTCTTCATTCTCTATTGGTCAGTTGATGATTGGAGTTCATTCACTACCTGGGTGCTTCCTGATTACCAAACTGTTGTGCATTCTGAGCCATATTTGCAATCAAATCCCTAGCTGCAGTAGGTATCTTGTCCACTAGGGCTCCTCCAGCAGCTGCATCTATCATGCTCCTATCCATGGGTAGAAGAACTTCATAAAAATATTGTATCAATAACTAATCACTAATCTGTTGATGAGGACAACTTGCACAAAATTTCTTGAATCCCTCATAGTATTCATGTAAAGTCTCTCCATGATTCTGTCTAATGCCACAAATATCTTTCCAGATGGTTGCAGTTCTTGATGTTGGGAAAAACTTCTCTAAGAACGATCTCTTCAAATCATTCCAAGTTGTGATAGCAGTAGGCTGAAGGTAGTAAAGCCAATCCTTTACTGCTCCATCCGATGAGAAGGGGAATGCCCTAAGCTTAATTTGTTCCTCTGGAATTTCTTGAGGCTTCATGGTGGAACAAAAAATATGAAATTCCTTAAGATGTTTATGAGGATCTTCACATGCAAGTCCATGAAACTTAGGAAGCAAATGTATCAATCCAGATTTAAGCTTAAAATTAGCATGCACCTCAAGATATTTTATGAAATTATGTTGTAGATTCATGTCAGGTGCTGCTAATTCCTTAAGTGTCTTATCATTATCGTTATTTGCCATGTTTTCAAGATTCAAAGACTAATCAAAATCACCCTCAAAACTATCTTGTAAATCACTAACAAGTTCAACAATAGAAGAGGAGAAAACCCTAAGGACAAAAGGAGGTGGCGTGTTCGAAAATTAGAGAGCAAGAGGCGATATTTCTAAAGTTACAGAGAGAGAATTTTGGAAATCATGGAGGCATTACGAGATTTTGTAATGGCAGCTTAAACACCTTGTAATCGGTCTAGGGGAAGATGCTTCCTGGCAATTCAGAGTTCCAGTACATCATTTATTTCGGGTTTTAATATGATTTTTAGGTTTGATTGCGTTGATTTATGAAATTGAATGATTATTCATTGGGTTGAATTTTTTAAATTGAATTTAGTTTTGTTGGCAATTATTGACTGAATTATTGCGATTATCTCTTTTTAATTGCTTTTAAATATGGATTTTTCATGGATTCATGATTGCCTTGATTTTCACAGATATTAGATTAAACATGAGTTTATGGATTAGGTGGTAAAGGATTAAATTCGCGGTTGTCGTTAAACCGGCCAAAATTAATTTAAAAACTAAAAAACAATATAGTGCTCACCAGGTCATCTCACAAGGAAGCCTTAATCGTTAAATTAAACCAAAGAATTCACCAATTCTCAATTAAAGTAGAAAAAAGGGGGGCTTTAGAGTTTAAAGAAACTTTAAAAGCAAGTAAACAAGATGAAATAGAATGTAAATCAATAATGAGAAAACGTAATCAGCATAGGGTTGATGCTCCAATTTAATTCTTCCTCGTTCTTTCTAATATTCTCTCTTAAAATTCTAATCCCTTGATTGAATTCTAATTTGGAATCCCAAATCAAATCCGATCACTTACTAACAACCTGTAAGAATTCGATTAAGCAACAATAGGTTTCCTAGACAATCGTCTAATCTATCAACTCATGTTTAATCTAAGACCTGTGAACATCAAGGTAATCCATGAATCCATGAAAAAGCCAGATTTGAAAACAATTAAATAGAGATAGACGCATAAGTTCAATTAACAATCGCCAATCAAAACCGAGTTCAATATCAAAAACCCAATCAATCGAATAAACATTCAAGCAATAATCTCATGCAATCAAATCTGAAAATTAGAATTACAAGCCAATATCAATAATGTTCCGGAACTCCGAATTGCCCTGGAAGCATCTTTCTCTAGACTAATTGCGAGGTGTTTAAGCTGCCATGACAAAATCTTGTAATGTCTTCATGATTTCCAAAATTTCTCTCTTCTCTCGCCTCTTCTCTCCCGAATTCTCTAAAGTCGAATTCTGCCTCTTTTTCCTCTTTTTATCCCCCTCTCTTCCTCTCCTTAGGGTTTCCTTGGACTTCACAGGCCCCTTTAATTCTAGCCCGTCTTCCGTGCATATTGGGCTTCACAAAATAATAATATGAGGTATGTTCTAATTCTGCCAGGCCATTTGGACTTGGGCCTGAAATAGAATAATAAAAATATAATTAAAAATACCCAACAATTTAATATCAATATCATTAAAGCATAATAGTCCAAATACTACGTAAAAGTCCTAAGAATGGTAGAGAGATATATTAAATACTAAACATAGAGGGTCCAAAATGTGTAAATCTATATGTTATCATTAGGCGATTGTCTAGGAAATCTATTAGTGTTTAATCGAATTCTTACAAATTATTAGTAGGTGAATGGAATTATAATTTTGGATTCTAAATAGGTATTCAATCAAAGGATCAAATTAGTAATTCGAAAATATTTAGAAGAACAAGGAAGGATTAAATTCGAGCATCAACCCTAGGCTGATTACGTTTTCTCATTATTGATTTGCATTTTATTTCATCTTGTTTATTTGTTTTTAAATTTTCATTAAACATTAAAACCCCCCCTTTTTCAATTTGGATTCAGATAAGTGGTTTCTTTAATTTGATTTAACGATTAGGGCTTCCTTAGGAGATAACTTGGTGAGCACTACATTGCTTTCTAGTTATTAAATTAATCTTAGCCGATTTGACAAAGCCGTGAATTCCATCCTTACCAGGGAGGGAGATCATAATCTTCTTGAAAAAACATGGCATTACGCCAAAACCATATGGTACTAGAGAAAAAACAAAACACATAAAACCAAGGTAAAGCGAGACCCTTAAATACTCGAGCTTGAAGAAGGGATCAAAGGTTCGTTGGTTTTTTGGAATCACGGCATGCCACACCTTTGCGGCCATTGAACAATTCCGCAAGACATGCATGTTTGTTTCAATTGCATCTGGGCAGAATTCACATGTGGGTATGGAGGTGGTATGTCTCCTAAAAAGGAGTTCCTTGGTAATTTTTAATCTTCCATGGCTTGCTTGCCAGAGAAAATAGTTGTGTATAGGCATGGTTTATTGTTTCCAGATGTTACTCTAACAACTAGAAACAGGGGCAAACACGACAGCTGGGGAGTCGTCATTTTTGCCTCCCCATCTGCTGTTTCTGCCTAATATGGCAATTTCACGGTGGTTTTTTGGGCATCATTTTTGATAAATCATGGTTATAAAATTGTCTTTTTTTAAAAAAAATAAAAAAAAAAAGACATTTAGAAACGACGGTTAGACAAAACGTTGTAAAAATTAATTTAAAAAAAATTTAAAAATATGGGCAAATAAGAGCCCTAGGGAAGTTGGCATTTCTAGTGGTTAGATACAGCGACCTCCCAACCATCATTTCTGAGTCCAATTTTTTTTTTTTTTTAAAATAATGTTTTTAAAAAACAATTAAGAGGGTCAGATATGGTAGCGGCTAGCTGCTGTTTTAAGGTACCAGATATAGCGGCTTCCCCAACTGTCATTTCTCGTATTTTTTAATTTAAGTTTAATTTTTTTTTTACTAGATATATAAATTGAGCAGATACGATGGTTTATTGAAGTCATTTTTTATACTTTTTTAATAAAAATTATATTATAATTATGATTAAATTAGATATGAGAATTTAATTACAAGTCAAAAATGAGGGTTGTTAACCATCATTTTTGCCCTAAATATGCATTTATTTTATTGTTTTAATTAAATTAATTCTGAATATCAAACAATTACAAAATAAAAGTAACATTCGTAAATAATTAGAAATAATTCAAAATACAAAATATTTCATTGAATAAAAAGTATTTAATAATTCAAAATATAAAATAATTTATTAAATAAAAAGGATTTAATACCAATGAAGAAAGAGTTTAATAAAAAAATATGAATCATATCTATCAAAATCTACATTCTCAAATTTGGATCCGGTGGCTGTGGTAAGGAATTTGACCGAACTACTGGAGAACCGACACTAGTTGGTATAGAGGTGTGGGAGTATTTTCTAATCTACTTACCCTAAGCTCAATTGCAGCTTGTAATTGTGAAATTATCAAGTTATGTGTTTGAAGTTGAGACTGAACTGCTGCCTCAACTCGAGCCTCAACCGCTACCTTAATCTATGCATCTATATCCTCATTTACAGGAGCTGGCACTACTATAGGTGGTGGTCGAATAGAAGTAGGGATTAGTCCCTTACGGTGCCCTCAAACACGACCGCTAGTCTCCTAACCAAAATGACGACGAAAGATCACTCCTCCTCTGGCAATGATTGCCACTCACGCTCTAAAGTGGCCTACATATAAAGAATAAATAAATAATTACAGTATAATGAAACGTAACAAAATATGTAAAGATTATATTTATAACGAATAATTTGAAATACTTACTATGCTAACAGTAGTAGGTGCGTCTATTTGGTGTCCATGCCACTGTCTGGTTGGTAAGAACATATCATACTGAGACTTGGATAGGCCATCGATACCTTTTACATAAGGTATATATGTACAATATATATATATATATATATATATTATTGAAGGATTAGAAAAACATTAAAGCAACAACGCAACGAAAAAAAATTCAGTTTTAAGAGCCACATCTAGAAGAAAGTACTTACTTTTTCTTGTCAGTTGCGGATTAACCAACAAAGGGATGGATTGTACTAGAATTTCTGCTTGAACTTGCGATAGAAGGGATGAAGATGGCGCCAGCTCTTCCACAAGGATTAAGACCAATATTCTACTCCTTTGCATGAAATGTCTTCAAGTTTCTTCCTTTTAACCTTTTGGAGTATTACTCTTCCTTGTTCTAAGTCTTAGCTTGGTGAGAGCATTTAGTGGATAAAAATTCTGCTAGAGAGGAAGAGAGAGTACCGAAAAAAAGGAGAGCATGGTGGCACAATCATGAGAGTTTTTCCTGGGGTTCAATTCCTTTTAAGATAATTCTTTTAAAGTATATTTTTCCCGTAGGAATAGGAAACAAAAAAATCAGCTATCTTATCTAAAAGGAAAACCAAAATCTGGTTGGTTACTACCTTAAAAATTTCGGCCAGCCAAGGACATGACAAGGTCCTAATGACTGAAATTTCCCGGTCCTAAATGGGTTAGGTTTTGTGCTTAAAAAATCTATCCAAAGCTAGTCCAAACCTCTTAATTAATTAATTATCTTTTTTGAGCCTTATAAAATACTCAAGACTAAACATTAATTCTAATTGGACTTTTAATATATATCAACATATATTAGCCCAATTAATTAATTTAGAGTAAACCACCTAGTTAACACCTGAACTTTCTTGAAATCCAAGTTTTGCACACGAATTTATTTTCGTCCAAGTTTAACACACAAATTTTTAAAACGTCCCAACTTGCCCTTCCATTCAACAAAACCATTAAGTCCCATTTTCCATCCATCACGTGCAACTCACATGCCCATTAAGAGGGGGTATATTTGTACATTTAACATCCCAACTGAAGAACATTATTTCCCTCCATCCAAATTGACGTGAGGAACACATGGTGCAGGAAAAAAAAAAGGAAAAGGGAAAGAAGAAGAAGAAGAATATCCTCCATTGTTAGGTTTTTATCTATGATGTCGAGAAGGCAAGATTTTTTCATGCCAAAGTGTCATTGTGGGAGAAGTAGTCGATTGAGTACTTCATGGATAGATCAAAATCCAGGTCGGAGATACTTCACCTGTTACAAAGATTAGGTAAGTTCTAATATTTGAGATCCAATGAATATTCTGGTGACCCAAGCAATAAATTTTTCAAATTTTTGTATTATGAGGTGGGTGGAAGTGAAAGGTGCAAAATTTTCTAGTGGTTCAATCCTAAAATGTGCAGCAGATCCATAGAAGTGATACCGGGGTTACTTAGATAAATTCGAGCAATAGAGGTTACTTTCAAAGCTACATGTGATGAGCTAAGAAAGTTTGAACATAAAATTGAGGAAATAGAACTGAAATTTTGTGAAAGGAACAAAGATTTTACAAGAATGAAGATTGTTTGTTTTGTCCTGTAATGTTTACTCCTTTCTTGTTCCCTATTTTTTACTCAAGAAAAAGTGGTTTAGGAAGGTTGAACCCTTTGTTGTTTCCTCCCTCAGACAATCGTGTTCAGTTATGTTAAGCTCCTTTGTAATGATGTACTAATTTTTACCTCAATTAGCAAGGTTGAACCTTTCTTGTTTAGCTCAATTTTGTTTACTCCTTTGTAATGATGTACTAATTTTTAATATTAATGGAAATACTATTTTGATCCATTTGAGATTCTTGCAATATTTTATTGAGCAGTTGGCAAAGTAAATGCAAAAAACATAACTGTGGTTAAAAATGACTTTACTAAAAACTGCTACAAAAATTGGAGTGCTTACATATATTGCCAAAGACAAAACCATGGATTCCCATGTATACATTATTTAAAGAATCTACACAAAAAGGTGTGATTCCATAGAGTCGCAAACACAACAAACAAAAATGGATTCAGAACCGTAAATTGTTCATCTTAAATTACTACAACACCACTTGAGTTTTGTTGTAAAGGGACATAAAATACAGTCAAGTCAATTTTGTTGTAAAAAAGGTGTGATTTCCTACTTTCTTGGTTGGCCCCTTCTAAATGAGTATCTATTTTTTGGACCACCTCCTCCTAACCAAGCCTCTCCAAATTCTTCATATGCCCTTGTTGCCCTACTTTTTCTTTTCCTTCCCCTTCCCATATTTCTCCTGCTTCCTTGACCAGCAGTAGAAGTAGATCTAGTTCTCCCCACCAGATTTGGATTTTCTTCATTTGTAGGTGCTCCTCTTAGATTTGTAGGTGGTTCTTTTGGATTTGTAGATGGTTCATGTGGATTTGCAGGTGGTTCAGTTGTGGGTGCAATTGTTGGTGTATTCATCTCTTGAAATGCAAAGAAAAGGTTAATTGTATTTATATTTGTATTTGAGAAATCTCTTTATGGAAAGATGTTAATTGATATTTTGGGTTAGAAACATTACCCGTGAATTCATTGGTGTTTTGATTGCACGAACTTGATGGAGGATGTCACCAATTCTCCTTATTAAGTCCTCAGTAGTTTTTTCATCTTTTGGCTGAATCTCCAAATGCTCTTCTGCATTACCAGTCTCCATGTCCATGTGTAGGTCTTGAACTGCTTGTGCTTGTGATCTTGTCATTGGTTAGAACAAAATTCCCCATTAAATATGTTAGTTATTGGATCTAATGTAAAGTAGAAAAAATGTTTCAATTACTTACTTCTTCCAGCACCTCTCCTTCTCACACATTTCTTTCCTCTTCTCTGAGTTGTACTGCTACTAGGTTGTTGAGGAGGAGCTTTTGGAGTTGAAATGGTAGTAGGTTCTTCAAGTGGACCTTGTGGAGTAGAAGTGGTAGCACGTTCTTCAATAGGAGCTTCTGTAGTTGGTATGGCAGTAGGTCCTAAACCGTGTTGTCGCATTTTGTCAATTATTTGTTGAATATCAGGAATGAGCGTTTCTCCTGATTGAGATTTGATGAGAATATCATCGATATATGCCTCAGCATTCTTCCCAATATTATCTTTATGCATCGTGTTAACCAATTCCTGGAATTCAGCTCCTGCATTCTTTAAACCAAAAGGCATTCGGGTGTAGCAATATAAGCCATCAGGAGTGATAAATGAAGTTTTTTCTTCATCATCCTTAGCTATGCAGATTTGATAGTAGCCTTTATATGCGTCAAGGAAACAAAGATATCTATGTCCAGAAGTAGCATCAACCAATTGATCTATCCGAGGCATAAGATAAGGTCTTTTAAGAATTACCTCGTTTAATATTAGCACAACGACGGGATTTGCCAACCATTCGAGAAATTGGACTTTCCTAACAATATTGGCTTTAAGCAGTTTAGCGCCTTCTTTTTTGATGACTTCTTATCTATCAAGGGCGAGGTTTCTGCGTTTTTGGCAAACAGGTCACACGCCATCAGGTATGCCAAGATGATGTTCTGCATATATTCTTGGTACAGTACTTAAATCAGAAGTTGACCAAGCAAAAATATCCTTATTGTCAGCCAAACAATCTAATAATTGTTTTTTTAAAGTCCAAGGAAGTGATTTCCCGATGGTGAGCTTGCGTTCGGGATAGAGCACATCAATTTGGAATTCTTCCACTTCTGAACATGGACTCATTATTGTAGCAGTGTCATCTTCAGGGATGATGTTATCTGCTTTTACCTCATCGGCTCTGGCTTCTATGTTCTTTATTGTAGTCATAAAACATTGCTTAGCTGTCTGAGGATCTCCTTTTATTTTGTGAGGCGATCCAGAGAACGCAGGTAGGATCAGCTCATTATTGAATGTGTCGACCATTGCTTTCATTGCGTTCAGGGCTGGTCTGCCAAGGATGATATTGTATGGCGATGTAGAATCTACTATAACGAATTCCGTTCGAACTTCATTTTTTAGCCATCTTATTGGTAGTATGATTGTCCCGGTGGCATAGATTACCGACCTAGAGAATCCCATCAAGGGTACGGGGGACGGGTAAATCATTTCCATCGGGATATCCATCTTCTTAAATATGTCTGGATATAATATATTAGCAGAGCTCCCTGTATCTACCAAAATTCGCTTGATGAAACAATTATCAATATGTAGAGATATGACAAGAGGTAAATCATGATCGGTATTAACAGTGCAAATTGAAGGATTTAACCTTTGTCTTTTGGGAGGTGGCTCCGAACTTGAAGTGTGGGAGATAGTGTTTATGACTTTTGGCTCTTCCTTCTTATCTGTGCCATCAGGATGTGTTTTCTGCTCATGATCTGCAAGTTATTTTGCCACAAACTCTAGCAGTTGGCCTCGTTTTATTGCATTTTCAATTTTTCGTTTGAGTTGAAAGCAGTTTTCAGTTGTATGGCCAACGTCCCGATGGTAGGCATAGTAAAGATTTTTGTTGCGTTTTTCTGATGGAGCTTGCATCTTCTTTGGTGCGGATAATATCCCGAGGGATTCTACCTGCGTGAGTATGTAAGAACGTGTAGCATTCAAGGGTGTAAAAGAATTACCATTTGAATGTCTCCATGAATTATTGCGATCAGAATTGTTACGGTATCTTTTTGAATATTGACTGGATCGAGGATAGCCGTCTCGTCCCTTATAAGGAGCTTTGTTGTTGGGATATCTGTTGTCTTTGTTGTCTCGGAAAAACTGAGAGTCATCTTTTCCCAATCGTTGGCGCTTGAATCCCGATCGGCTATCTGTTCTGTAGAATTCCTCTCTTTCAATCCATCTGGATTCTTTCTTTGACCGTTCGAGTTCCTCTCCCTTGATCCACTTCATGACTTTATTATAAAGTTGTACGCTAGTCTGGGGCTGGAGAATACTAAGTTTCTCGGAATAGCGTCCTGGTCTGAGGGCATTGCAGAACGCTTCAATGTAAGTGGCTTCAGTGCAATTCTGAACCTTGACAAATTCTTCATTGAACCTCTTGTAAAATGTGGCCATAGGTTCGTCATGTTTCCGGCGGATGTTATGCAAGTGCATTCTTGGCTTCTTCGAGAGGGAACTGGCGGCAAATTACGGAAGAACAGAGTTCCTAACTGATGGAAACTAAAGATGCTATTAGATGGTAGTGAAATGAACCATTCTAATGCACGACCAGATAGTGTAGTAGGAAAACATTTACATAACAAAGCATCATCTGTAGAATACATGAACATAGCAGTTGTATAATATGTCAAATGCATTGCAGGATCAGTCAAACCATCATATTTGTTAATCGTGGGTGGTTTGAAATTAGGTGGAAAAGTTTGATTATAAAAATCATGCTTCAAAGGGGTGGCGGTAAGCATATTCCAAGGCATACTGTTTGGTTGAAAACTAGGCATTAGATGCTTGAATTGAGTAAACATGTCGTGTACTTTATTTTCTACATTGGTGGTTTGAAAGGAAGGGAAGGTAGACTTATCTTGTCCATTCATGAATGAAATAGAACCAAAATTATGCTCATTCTGAACAGGAGCATATTGTCCGGGTTGAGCGTTCGGGATAGAAGCCGAACTGGTCTGATTGGCTTGCGGACAGAAAGTGGGAGTCATCGGAGGCATTACTGGAGGGGGAATTGTGCTGAAGTGAGTAGTATTGACTTGTTATGTAGGAGGAGGTGGTATGGGAATTGTGGCAAGTTGACCAGTACATTGGTCCTTAATAGATGGGCTATCACCATGTACGATGATATGGACGAGGAGTTCCATCGATCACTTAGTCACGGCAAACAGTTGGACTTTCTTCTCCTGCATATGACCGAGTTTAATGAATTTCTAAAATTCAAACAAGCCGAAAAGAAGTTCAAAGCTCCATTAGCCAATGGCGGTGCTGAT
>JAXGGT010040205.1:0-12267 GCA_035583425.1 Marsdenia floribunda
GTCACAATCGAATATCATTTTATATATATATAACATTTGATGAGTGTAAATTATAATATATATATATATATATATATGTATATTATATAGAGAATGTTTTATTAGATAAATTAAATTAATAATTCGATCGTTGCATATAATTATACATATAAATTATTAATATAGATAAAATTTAAGCTTAGTTAGATGTTATTTTATATGTCATCAACCTATATATGTCTGTAATCTTAATATCGAAATAGGCAATTTTTTTTTTTTTAATTTTAAAAAAATAAAAATTTTAATTTAACCTTTAGATTTTTTTTAAACATATAATAAAATACAAACATATAAAATTTGAAGGCAATCTAATATTTTTTGAAAATTCATCGAAGTGATAAAATAATATTTTGAGCAAAAATGATATTTTGTAACTGTCATATTTATTCAAAACAAGCGTCCCATTTACCCAACTTAATACAACACTTATAAAATCATTGTATTTTTATCAATATGATCGCCATTTTTTTCCAAAACCTAATACAACATTTTTTAAAATTGTTGTTTTTGATTCACATATTTTCTATAAAAAAAAAAAAAAAAAAAAAAAAAAAAAAAAATAAAATCAACAATTAGGGGCCAATTGCGCCACAAAAGAATGACGATCAAGGAGCCTCCATTTCTTGTGGCTAGAGAAAACGGCTCCTAACTGGCGTTTTTGGTAGGTATTGTATTTGTCAAATTTTTTTGTAATGAATATTGCTAGTTCGTAATTTTGTTTAGGGCTTAAAAAAAAATTGAGATTTATCTCAACAAAATAAAATTTATTAAAAATTAAACTTACCAATTTTCTTAATTAAAACAAAAAATTATATATCTATTCTTTTAATCTATCTTGTTAATGAAAAATATTTAATAAATCTTCATTTATGAAATGGTTTATTCACGTTTCGGCATGTAATGTTTTTATAACTTCTACTTCATCATCTCTAGCTTTTAATATTTATAGAGTTCTATATATAAAGCTTATGGAATGGTGAAATAAGATAGAATAAGAATGAAAAGAAAGTATTAAATTTAGTTTTTATATTTTTCGTTTGGATAAACGAGTACTTACTTTGGACTATTAAATATTCATTTAAATTTTGATTGGACAAAGGAATCCTTCAGATAAAATTTTAACAATTTTTACATTGAAAAATTCATGTGCCAAGTACATATAAAACTTGTAAATGGTAGTTTTGTCATTTATAAACCTATTATAACTAACTCAGATTTTAATACCTCATTTCTTCTAATTTTATTTAATTTTTCAAATTCCTCGATTCTTGACTATTTTTTCCTTCTAAGTTAGTTCAATAAAAAGAAATGAGCATTTCTGTGAAAATCGAAAACATGTGAAAATTAGAATTGAAAATCGTCCTTGACATTCTTATGTATTTTTTTCATAATGTTGTTGTATTATATAGGCAAGGGAAAAAATATAGTTGCTAAAAAGATATGGCAATATCTAGCTAATATAGGTAATGAATATTTGACCTAATATATACATAGGAGTATATTTAATATATATATATATATATAAACTAACACCTATAATTAAGGATATGTTCCAATAAGCTATCACTACTAAAATCCCTATCGAAAATGGCAGTCAAGGAGCCGCCGTTTTTTCTGGCTACCATTTTTGGCCCCTTGGTCATCATTTTTGCCTATTGTGGTGATTTTTTTGTCGTCATTTAAAATCACATCATTTTTTATAAATTGCGACTACAAAATCTGTCGTTTTTGCTCAAATTTGGTCAAAACATCGTAAAAAATAATTTTTTAAAAAAAAATTAAAAAGGGAAAATACGACTGCCACCTAGCCATCGCACTTGAGTCTAAATCTTTTTTTTAATTAAAAAATTCAAAAATCTGATACGACAACTGGTGAGCCGAGGTTTTAGGGCACCAGATACCGCGGCCCAACCAACTGTCGTTTTTTACTTTTGATTTTTTTTTTTTAAATTTTTATTAGATATATAGACTGAGTAGATGCGAAGGTTTATAGCCGTTTGTTTTTGATATTTTTAAAATAAAAAATTATAATTATAATTATAATTACAATTAAATTATATATTAAAATTTAATTATGGGTCAAAAATAAGGTTGTTAACTATCATTTCTGCCCTAAATATGCATTTATTTTATTATTTTTATTAAATTAATTTTGCATATCAAATAATTATAAAATAAAAGTAACATAGGTAAATAATTCAAAATACAAAATATTTCATTATATAAAAAATATATAATAATTCATTAAATAAAAATTATTTAATAATTCCAATGAAAAAAGAGTTGAATATAAAACCTAAATCCTATCCATCAATGTCTACAATCCAAAATCAGGATCCAGTGGGTGTGGTTGGGAATTTGACCCAACTACCGGAGAACCAGCACCAGAGGTGTGGGGAGAAATTTAGTATGTAATTGTGAAATCATCAAGTTATGTGTTTGAAGTTAAGTTTGAACAGCTTCTCAAATTCGAGCTTGAATTGTCACCTCAATCTAAGCCTGAACCTCTCTCTGAATCTGAGCATTTATCTCCAATGAAAAAAGAGTTGAATATAAAACCTAAATTCTATCCATAAATGTCTACAATCCAAAATCAGGATCCAGTGGGTGTGGTTGAGAATTTGACCCAACTACCGGAGAACCAGCATTAGCTGGGTTAGAGGCGTGGGGAGCAATTTAGTATGTAATTCTAAAATCATCAAGTTATGTGTTTGAAGTTCAGTTTGAACAACTTCTCAAATTCGAGCCTGAATTAACGCCTCAATCTAAGCCTGAACCTCTCTCTAAATCTGAGCATTTATCTCCTCCTCGTTCATAGGAGTTGGCGCTATCACAAGTTGTGCTCGAATAGAAGAAAAGGTTTTTGTCCCTTACCGTGGCCTCGGACACAACCCCTAGTCTCCTGACTAAAATGACAACAAAAGATTGTATCTTTTGCCGCATCGGTGCACTCCTCCTCTGCCAATGACTACCACTCACACTCTAAAGTCGCCTACATATGAAAATTTAAATAAATAATTACAGTATATAAGAACATTAATGTAGTTCTCTAAAATTGACTAAAATTACTTACTAAATTAAGTTAAGTAAATTTATTTAACTTAAATGAAGATTTCTTAATTTCCCCTTAACTAAATTTAGTAAAGTTAACTAATTTAACTAAAACTTACTAAATTAACTATGTTAACTTGGGTTTAGTTAATTAACCTACATAACTTACATAAAGCTAAATAATTTACCTATACTTAAGTAAAGTTTTTATTAACTTCACTTAATTAATTAAATTTAGCAAACTTAATGGTTCTTAAAAGAATATTAAAAATTTTGGCAAGATATATCAATTTCAACTTTAACATATCAATAAAAAAGCCCAAGAATTTAATATAAATCAATTAAAACCCCTTACTTAAATCAAGTAGAGTATTAAAATAAATGAAATTACACCAATCACATTCTATACATATACATATATATACTAAACTACCAAGAATCAATACATACATAACAAATGCTATAGAAAATAACAATAACCCAAACAAAATAAAAGTCTATACATATACATATATACTAAATTACCAAAAATCTCTACTTCATACTTACTTAAAACATACTCCAAAACTAAAAAAAATAGCATACCCATATCATTAAACACTTTAGGCATATGCATATGTACATTATATAAACAAAATAATCAAAAAAAAAAAAAAAAAATACAAACACTTACAACAGATAAAAATATGCAAACCCAACAGAAATTAACAAAAATAATCAGTGGAAAACAGGTATTTTGTGGGAAAATCGAGTAAGGGGTTTAAAGCAAAAAAAAAAAAAAAAAGGAAAACAGGAAAGTGCAATTTTTTTTTTTTCCAACTAAACTAATGGGTTTAACTAACCCAACAAAAATAGCAAAGTTTACCTAATGGCAGATTCTTGCTCAAATTAGGTTTTAGTGTGAAAAATTGAAGAAGAAAGAAGAAAGCAAAAAGAAGAGGAAAAAAAAAGGCAAAATCCTGCCACTTCTACTGACCTTCCCAGCCCCAACCCGTTTGTGTGCCAGGTCTAGGCCAAATTTTTTTTTAAAAAAAAATTAGGCCCAAAATGAAGGCCCGACTGTCAGTTATGGTTGGGTCTGGCCGTCGTTTTTGAACCAAAAATTTTTGAAAAAAATAATTGGGGGCCTTTTTTTACAAAAAAAAAGTATATAAAATGGGTAAAAAATGACGGCTTGACCGTCATTTATGGTTGGGTCAGGCCATCGTTTTTGACTCTAAAATTTGAAAAGAAAAAAAAATGATTTAGGGTTTATGGTTAGGGTATATGTTACTACAAAAATTATTTTAAACACTTAAATAATGTAATAATCAGTATATATCTAACTTGATAGTAATAATCGAAAAAATTTAATCATTTCACACATAAACGTATAACATTTCATTAATTCAAATTACGATGTATATATATCTATATATATATTATATAAGGAATATCGGCATATTGGTATAAATAGTGCCCAAACTATATTAATTTTGTGGTGACATTGATCCCTAAATTATGTTAAATTGTGTGGGATTGGTACTTCCATTAAAATTTTTTGTTATCCTACCATTAATTTCAAAAAGAAAAAAATTGTCCAAGGGCATTTTAATCATTTCACAATAACATTATACAAAAGAAAAATATATTATTGATACAAATACATATACATATAGTCATTTCTCTCATTTTTTTTTCACCGTACATATATAAATATATGTTGTTTTTTTTTTTTGTATAATGTTATTATGAAATGACTAAAATTCACTAGCAATTTTTTTTTTTTTGGAAATTAACGGTAATATAACAAAAATTTTTAACAGAAGGATTAATCCCACATAATTTAACATAATTCAAGGACCAATGTCACAAAAAAATTAATTCAGAGACCAATGTCACCAAATGGCCATAGTTTGGAGACTATTTATGCCAATTTGCCAAGGAACATCTTATTATATATATTAAATAATTAATCCAACCGTTGCATATAATCGTATATATATATTATTCATATTGAAAAAATTTTAATTTAATAGGATATTATTTCATGTGTCATCCATTTATGTTTCTATACTTAATGCCGGAATATACACATTTTTTATTTAAAAAAAAAATTAAAATTTCAATCTAACTGTTAGATTTATTAAACATATAATAAAACTAAACCTACAAAATTTGAAGTAAATCGGATATTATTTCATATGCCATTTATCTACATTTGTAATTTTAATATTGAAATATACAAATTTTTTTATTTTTCAAGAATCAAAATTTTATTCAACCATTAGATTTGTTAAATATATTAAAAAAATAACTACAAAATTTGAAGTCAATCCGATACTATTTCATGTGTCATCTATCTACTTTTGTAATTTTATTATCGAAATATAACGTTTTTATATTTTATAAAAATTAAACATTTAATCCAACTGTTAGATTTATTAAAAATATATTAAAAAAAATCTATAAAATTTGAAACCAATCTAATATTATATGAATATTAATTGAAGTCATAAACTCGTATTTTAAGCAGAAACTACACTTTGTAGCTGCCGTATTTGCTCAAATGAGGCGTCGTATTTATCTAAACTAATATGACACTTACAAAATTGTCGTATTTGCTAAACTAAAAATGACGATTCACAAAATTAGTTTTTTAGACTGGCACATTTTTCAAAAAATTATCAAAAACAACGATTGGAAAGCAAATCATCATATTTGGTGGACCAAATACTGCTGACATATCTGGTGACTAAAAACGACGATTTACAACCACTGTATTTGTTAGGCGTCAAATCTGCCAACTTTTTTTTGTAATGTATACCTGCAAATTAGGAAAGTCACAATTTTAAAGTGACAGATATATATTTTTTTTAGTATCTTTTAATTAACGTATATTAATTAGGGTTTAGTTATATCGTTATCAGGGTTTCTGAAATTCAGAGAAGGCTTACGCTACGTATTTGTTCTAGGAGATGATCAATCATCAAGAACAATGGGAGAGAACCTAATCAATGATCGTTAGTAAGGTAATTGAATTCCTCAATCTCTTTAGGCTTGAATTGATATTTTAGATTTTTAGGCAGAGCCTAAGCCTATTTTATAATGTCTAGGATGAGACTTGGTGATTGAATAGAAAGTTCAGATTTCGATTTGGGGATTTCAAATGTGAGTAAATAAAATATTCGATTTTTTGATAAATTTTTGTTTAATTAATTTTCTTTTATCCGAATTCATTAAATCGTTTGTTTTGAAAGGCGGCAGAGCTGCAAAGTTAATTCTTGATTTCTTGATTCGCTCTTTTTTTATCTTTGGTTTTACTGGGTTGCGATAGCACCCCTGTATATATATACATATCACTGTTTCCTTTATATATATACACACATATGCATTCAGATTTCCTTTTGTTTAAAACTCTTTTGATTTCTGTTATCCAAGCACTCAATTCTTTTGTTTATTTCAAACTCTCTCGATTTCCATGTCGGTGATGAATCATCATTGTCATCTTCACTATTATTATTATTATCATCTTAACATATATATACCTCAGGTTATATATAGATTATGTTTCCTTCTTGTTTTCCATTTTTCTGCAATTCCTTTGTGTTTTCTTTTCCATTATTTCAATTATTAATGATATTATCAACTTATTTTATTTATTTAAAGATTTTCTTTGTCTTAATCCTTTCCTTCAAGAATTGTTTTCTTGAAAATCTTTAATTTCTGATTTTTCTTTTTTTTTTTTTTTATTTCTTTTAAATTCTTGGAGTTCTTGTTAAATCTATTTAAAGTCTTTTCTAAATAAAATAAGTTTTTGGCTCAAGTCTATTTAGGAATTAGTTGGGGGAATATGTTCCACATTTGATAAGTTTCTGAACCCATAGAGCATGGTGAAAAAACTCAACATTTGATATAAGTTCTGGCCGTCCTGGCGGGATAAACAGCTACGGCCGAATTCAGTAAAACCAACGAGTACCTACACTTGCTTGAGCTTACTTTAAAAGAATTTGAAATTGACATTGCGATATTTCGTTTGTTTGTTAAGTTGTTAAAGGAAAGTCCACTTTGATTTGTTGGTTGATGTTTTAGAATAATTGCTTTTTGATATTTTGAAATTCTCCTTTCATTATTGATTTTCTAATGTTTTGGAAAAACAGGAGAGTTGAATATTCTGTTTATTCACTGAATTTCTAGCTCATTCCTTTTCCTCTTTTTATCCCTTCTTTTGCAGATTCTAGTGATAAGGAATAAAAGAGTAGATGAAGCTTGACTCTCATTTTTCGTTTTAGATTCTTGGTCATTTATTTATTTGCTTTGGGGATTGGATAATTATTATGATTATTTATGTTTTTCCTTTGGAGTTGTTAGTTTTCAATAAGCTTGGGGTTGTACCCCTAATTCTATTTTGACTTTTGAGGAGATTGTAGAATTTTCTTGGAATTTCTTTTGGATTTTATTTTAAAGGATTTGAACTTAGTTATTTTCCCTTTTATTTTGAGAATAGTCATTACATTTTGGATTCAGATGGTGACCTTGTGCTCTTGGGGGAAATCTTGAGGGTATGGTCATGCCATGTCCCGGTTTCAGAGTGTGACAATATATATATATACACAACATCTCCAGAATAGACAAATTTGAAAGATTCATTCAATAACCCCCGTCAAGTTTGAGCTAGAAGGGAAATGTCGAGCACGCCCAACTTGCGAAGTAATCGAGTGAAAACATCAACACCAAGTTGTTTAGTGAAGATATCAGCGAGCTTGTCACAAGAGTGGAGATATGAAGGAGAGATAAATCTAGACAGAATCTTTTCTCGAACAAAGTGACAATCTATTGCAATGTGCTTAGTACGTTCATGGAAGACTGGATTGTTGGCAATGTGGAGGGTTGCCTGGTTATCGCAATAAATCTTTATTGGTGCAGACGATGGAAAACCAAGATCAGATAAGAGAGAGTAAAGCTATTGTATCTCAGATGTAAGCGTAGCAATGGAACAATACTCAACCTCAGCAAAATATCGAGAAACAGTGGGTTGTTTTTTGGATTTTCAGGAGATTGGGCTGGAACTAAGCATTGTAAAATAACCAGTAGTAGAGCAGCGTGTGATTGGGTAGCCAGCCCAATTAGAATAAGCATAGCCAATGAGGGACAGAGAACTTGAGGCAGAAAGGAAGAGTTTGTTACCGGCAGAGCCTTTGAGATAACCAAGCACTTGATGTGCTGCATCGAGATGAGATGAGCAAGGAGATTCCAAAAATTAACTAAGGTTGTTGACAACATATTGAATATTAGGATGAGTGATAGTAAGGTATAAGAGGCGTTGATAAAGTGATGGATCAGACAATGGGTCGCCATCATCTAGAAGAAGACGAATATTTTGTTCTATAGAGAAAGGGGATGGACGAGAGCCAAGCATCCCAGAATCACTCAATATGTCAAGAGTGTTATGAAACATATTAAATTTTGTGGATGTCCATAATCTCCAAAAGTCATCATCTGTCAACTAGAAGGTTCAAGATGGATCAAGTGGAGAAGATCAACTTGAAGTCATCACATCCCCCTTAACTAGAATGTTCAAGATTGATCAAGTGGAGAAGATCAACTTGAAGTCACCATCATCATCAAGTTGATGAAGATCATCCTAAAGGATTAACATCATCCTTTAAGCTTGGAAAATTCAAAGTGATTGTAAGGATATGATAAACATAATCCTTTTACTTAAACATGAATTGATGATGATGTCATGGATGATGCAATACCTTTATGATGATTTCATTGATGATGTGATACCTCTAAAGATGAGATCAAACTTCTTCTATAAATATGAGGTCCTTTGTTTCATTTGTAGACCTTTGAAGAGTTGTGAAATTAATGAAAGTTCTCTCTTTCTCTCTATCTCTCTTGTCTTGTTACTTTCATACCATTCTCTTTACTTCTATTACTCTATTGTATTTCTATAATTTCATAACAAAGAGTATATTTGCGTTGACATAAAAATAATCCTTTCTTGGAACGAGAGACTTCGATTCCAAGGAAATAATGTAGATGCCTGGGACCTTAATGGAAAAGGAGCTGGCAAGAAATTGTTTTGTACGTGAAATGTAATCATCATTATTACCCGTGATAATAATGTCATCAACATAAACAAGAACAAATACAAATATATCATTACGAATATATGTAAAAAGACTGTAATTAGAATTGGATTGTCAAAAACCATGAAGCGTGAGTGGTCGAAAACTTTGAGAACCATTGAGGAGAAGCTTGCTTAAGTCTATATATGGATTTATGTAGCTTACAAACACAAGCATCGTTAGAGTGAGAAAGACCTTGAGGAAGTTTCATGTACACTTCTTCATGGAGATCTCCTTGCAAAAATGCATTATTGACGTCTAGTTGATGAAGGGACCAATTTTTAATTGTAGCAATAGAAAGAATGAGGTAAACAGGAACTAGTTGTGGTACAAGAGCGAAAGTATCATGATAATCAATCCCTTCGATTTTTGTATACCCTTTAGCGACTAAACGTGCTTTATGACATTCAATAGACTCGTCAGAACGATATTTTATTTTATAGATCCATTTACACCTGATTGCGGTCTTACTGGGTAGTAAAGAGCAAAGAGACCACGTTTTATTTGATTCTAGAGCACGAAGCTCAGTGGACATGGCATCATGCTAGTTGGAAGATCAAACAACCTGAGAATAAGTTTGAGGCTCATGATGATCAACGAATTTGGACAAGAATTAATGCGGACTCAAGTTTTGCCTAGAGAAATAATTGGTAAAGGAAAAGGGGTAGATGAAGAGGTAATCATGCATACATAATCACTAAGATGCGAACCGAATCAGTGATTGATGGAGCATCATTCTGCTAACATGCACTATTATCTAGTGGAAGCATGGAAGAAATATTAGGTGGAACTGATATTTTTTTTTGGTTGAGATGGAAGGAGACATCACATTCGGAGTAACATCAGAAATATCTCCAAGAATAACACGAGGAATATCATCAGTTTGAACTTTGGGGATCAAATAATCATCATCAAGAGGTGTGATGGAAATTTCTTGAGCACCATAACTAAAAATATTGCGATATGGAAAAATAGATTCATAGAATATAACATCACGTGAAACTATAATGCGATGGGTGGAAATATCATAAAGGCGATACTGTTTTTGTCCACAAGGATACCCAATAAAGATATAAGGTTTTCCTCTGGCATCAAATTTATGTTGAATATGCATGTTTTTGGTGAAACATAAAACAACCAAAAACGCTCAAGGAGGAATAAGATGGAGGTCTTCCGAATAAAATTTCATATGGAGATTTAAGCTTAAGAATGGGTACTGACAGTTTATTTATGAGAAATGTAGCTGTGAGAATACATTCTCCCCAAAATGAGAAGGGAAGATTAGCTTTAAACCGTAATTAGTGACCAATGTCGAGTAACTGACGATGTTTGCGTTCCACAATCTCATTTTGTTGCGGAGTATGGATACAACTTCGTTGATGTATTATTCCGTTTGAGTGAAACCAAGTTTGGAAAGTGGATGAAAGAAACTTAGTACCATTATCGATTCGAAGAGCTTGAAGTTGTGGGATAAATACCCCCACCAATGCCAAAATGAATAGTACATATTAATAATTTGAACAATCGATTAATTTGATAACAAAAATATGTTATCATGTGAAAAGTTTGAGACTTGTTCATCATTAAATAGACCCATGTGCATATGGAATAATCATCCACAATTGTCAAGAAGTAATAGGAACCACTTTTGGAAGAAAGAGAAAATGGTCCCCAAATATCAACATGAATAAATTCAAAACATTTGGATGCACAAGATACACTATGTGGAAAAGAATCACAAGATTGTTTTGCTTGTGGGCAAATATCACAAATAAAATCTTTATTAGCAGAAATATTCGGAAAATGCTTAACAAGAAATTTAAAATGAAAAGTACAAGGGTGACCAAGGCGTGAGTGCCAAAGATCAATTTTATTTGAAAGCTTAAAAGAAAAAGTAGAGTTTAACAAGGGAGCATCATCCAAGTAGAAGAGACCATGTTGGAGACTACCCCGACCAATCATCCTTTTCATTACACGGTCCTGAAATAAACATTGAGCTATGGAGAAAATTACTTCACAATTAAGTTGTTTCATCAATTGTGAGATAGATAATAAATTAAATTTGAAGGATGGAGTATAATATACATCCTTGAAAACCAGTGAAGAAGAGTATTTAACAACTCCAATGTGAGTCACCGATGCATAAGAACCATCAGGTAATTCTACAGAAATATCCTCAATGAAACATAAAAAGAAAATAATGACAATTATGTACATATATGGTGAGAGGCACTAGAATCGATAATCCAACAAGAGGAAACACAAGATAGGATAGTACCTGCTAAATTAGCCAAAGGTCCACCGGCATCATCTTTGGCTATAAGAGCAAGCAACTTGTTGTATTGATTGAATGTCAATTGAGTAGTTGGTGCAACGAGAGCGGATGGTCCAGATTCAGTCCATTTTTCTTGCTTATCCGGAAAACCGTATAGTTGATAACATTTTTCCCTTGTATGGCTGTGTTAATTGCAATGATCACATAAAGGGCGTTGCCTTTTTTACGATCTGCAATGTGGTAATTTTGACACTTCAAGGGCAGCGGACTTGACAACAGGAGTCGATCAGATATTCAACTCCTATTATTTTTCTTCTTGGCACACAAGGTTGTAAATGCGTTGAATGGAAGGGAAGGGCTCCATTAGAAGAATCTGACTTCGCACTACAGAGAAGCTATCGTGGAGTCCATAAAGAAACTCTGTAGCACGATCTTGATTTTGCTGCTCAATAATACAATTTCCATGCTCGTAGGTAAATAGAATAATTGTAAAAATACTACTCAACTCATCTCAGAGGGTCTTAAGTTGAGTAAAATATAAGGAAAAAGACATACCTTCTTGTTTGAAAGATGAAATAGAGTGTTTCAACTGATATATCTTAGGCGCATTAGACTAAGAGAAGTGTTATTTAAGATCTGTCCAAATTTGCACAGTGGTGTGTGCTTTGTGTGTGATTAAAATAATAGCATAAATTGGGTAGAATAAATCACATAAGGTTGTCACGTAATCAAGCACAACTATAGGCAGAGTACCTATCGTATGTAGATAGTAACAAGGAAGCATCA
>JAXGGT010040216.1:0-12265 GCA_035583425.1 Marsdenia floribunda
TATGTATATATTTAGGTATATAATTTTTATTAAGGGGTAAAATTGTCATTTTATTTAAATTTGTCTCTATTTTCATTTAATCGAGAACATTACTTCACATAACAAACAAATTTTAAAATTATCCTAATAAATTTAAGTTTTTAAATAATTCACTGATATTTTTCAATGCATTTTTTTTCCCTATATTAACATAAAATAACCATTTTACCCCTTAATAAAAATTATATATATAGAACATGTTAAATTTTTAACCAAAATTTCAAAAAAAAAAAAAAAATGTTTGCTTTTTAAGATAAAAATTTCTTATTGAATTAATTTCTCACATTAAAAAAAAAAAAAAAAATGTCACATAATATGAGTAAACGTACGTGTAATAGTTACACAAACAATATATATATATATTCTTCTTAGACATATATCATGTATGGTGTAGTTTATTTGCACAACAGGTACATCTAAACATTTTCTATTATGTCTGTTAACGGATATAATTTGAAATTATTAATTTTGTATTCGGATTTAAAAAAAAATATTTTTAGACTAATATTCTATTTGATACCTAATAAATCTAAAAACTTTATACTCATACTTGACCCTATAGACAATTAATTATTATAATACATTATAATATTTAAAATATTTTAACTATATTAATAATTCATATAAATCAAATTATAACTTAAAATATAATATTTTAAAAATTATCAAAATTTTTTTAAAAAATAAAAAATATAATATATATTTTCTTTTCAAAAAATTGAAAAAAGAAATAATATAAAATAAATCATTAAAAATATATATAAAAAAATCAATATGTTCGAAAAAGAAAAACTCTCTCAAATACCTCAACACCATAATTAATATATTATATTAAATTTTATTTATTTAATTTTAAAAATTATTTGATTGGATATGTGATGGGCACAATATTTATAAATTTGTAGTCAAACCCAATTAATATTTAATTTTTTTGGTACAATAAGGTCCAGGTTAAATTATACAAAAGTTAGACCTAAATATGAGATTTTTAAGATCGGATGATCAGACTCGAGTAATTTACACTCATTGACATGCCTATTTTGTACCAATTTATTATTAATTTTAAACTTTTCAGACCATTTTTTATATAAGTTAAGAAGGTGTAGCTTAGTTGATAATAATTTCACTTATGATTTGAGAGGTCATGAGTTCAAAATACGATAAAAATGTCTCAAATTAAAAAAAAATAAAAAACTATAATCTTCAAATAACCTTACACTTATATTTATCTAATTTATCTTTAAAAATCCATTTAAACTAAATTTCCAAAAAAAAAAAAAAAAAAAATCTTGAATGTGACATGTCTATATATATATATATTGGTGATTAGGTTATGTCAAACAAATAAAATATTATGGTAAGAAAACAGTCATATGCATTTCTGATTCTCTGTCGCTTTCATTTTCCCTATTTTCTTATTTCTTGGGTTTTTAATTAAAAAGACCCTCTTTTTGGCAATCACACAATAAATGACCTAACTTTTAAAATTTGTATAAAAATAACTTTAACGTGTATAGTATACAAAATATAAATTTTACAACGCAAACGAGATACGCGTTATAGAACACTAATTAAAATGCGTATACAATACGCGATATAGAGCCTATAACACATACGCAATACGCGATATAAAATGACATGAAATCATTAGAGACCCTATATTGCATTTCAAAAATGCGATATAGGTTGAATAGTAATTTTTTCTCATTTTACTCTATAATTATATTCTATATCTCTCATAATTTTTTTTGGCTAAATAAGGGGTGTTATACTGATGATAACACCAAAAGTTTGTACATACTACAGCTTGTAGTGCAAAAGATTTACAATTAGAGTTGGCCAACAAATTGGCGTCTAGATCTATCCCTTGTATAGTAGAGTATTTCCCAAGTCTTCATCAAGATGAGATGGGCCATATGAGCCACTGACGAGTGTCGTTTTCCTTGGAAGAGGGCGCTATTTCTCCAATGCCATATTTCCTGGACAGCCTGCCGAAAAATGTATCTCTAGTATCCGTGCGAACCAATGCATGTCACCAAGGTGGTGAAGTTCACACGAAGCCACTCCTTAGTGTCCGTGGGTCTCCAAAAGTCATTCCAGTGATGTCGGGGAACCAATTGTTGCCAGATTTAACTAGTGAGCGTACAGTCCCTGATAGCATGCAGAGAGGTTTTTGCACTATTCATGCAGAGGGCACACAAGGGGTCATCCAGAATACACCGATGCCAGAGCAGGTTCTTAGTCTTCAAACGGTCATGAGCGGCTAGCCATAGGACTATGGATCCACGTTGTGGTCCTTGAAGCTTCCAAATTTGTTTCCAGTGAAATGGGACATGGTTCTCTGGTTCACTATCCAAAAGGTCATAGGCGGATTTGGTGGTAAAAGAGCCATTGGAGGATGGAATCCACCAGGCTGCCAACTGGCCATCATCCTGCCTGTCAAGTTTCAAACTCGGGCTGAGGGTCTTGTAACCAAACTTCATGCTCTGCCAGACAACTGAGGAAGGTTTGGGTCGATCTGCCGGCTGCAAGGAGTTGAATCCCCCATATTTACTATTTAGTACTTGTACCCAAAGTACCTGGGATTGCTTTAGAAATCGCCACACTAGCTTGGCAAGTAGTACACGGTTTGTGGCAGTAGGGGGACAAAGTCCCAGTTCTCCTCTAGTCTTGGGACAGCACACGGTGGTCCAAGACACTATATGGACCGATGTACTATGTTCTGCATCTCCCCAGAAAAATTCACGATTCGTCCTATCCAATTCAGCGAGGGTCGTAGTAGGCAACTTACAAGAATTCATAATTTAGGACGGTACCACAAGGTTCATTGAATGAATTAACGTTAAGCGGGCTGCACGCGAAAGCAACTTGCATTTCCAACCCCCCAGTCTTCGGTGGACTCTATCTATGAGGTAGCGAAAGTGGTGAGGTTTCATGCGTCCATGGAACAATGGCATACCCAGGTAGACGCCCAGATCGTAGGTGGCTGGAATAGCTACTTTGGCTGTGATGATGCGGCTCATACTGCTATTGGTGTTGGGGGAAAACCAAATCTTTGATTTGGTAAGGTTTGTGCATTGATCAGACTCCAAACAGAAACGTTTGAGGGTGTCTTCAATCACTTCCGCTTTTGTTTGGGTGGCTTCCCCGAATGATCATCGGTGAAGAAGAGGTGAGAAATTTTGGGCCCCTCTCTAGATGCTCGACAAGGTTTCCACTGCTTTTGAGCCATGGCTGAGTGGATATGATGCCCGAGCACTTCCATACACAATACAAAAAGATAAGGGGATAATGGGTCCCCCTGTCGCAGTCCTCTTTGTGGCTTAAAACTGTCCAACTGCTGCCCATTCCATATCACCGACATATTAGTGGAGGTAATACAACTTAGGGTGACTTTGATCAAGTTCTCCCCAAGGCCCACTACCCGTAGGATCTCTTCCGAAAATTTCCAATCCACCCGGTCGTAGGCTTTCTCCAAGTTTATCTTGGCAATCATGAAACCTTTCTTTCCCTTCTTGCGTCTCAAGGAGTGGAATAATTCTTGGGCTATAATGATATTGTCTGTTGTCTGTCTCCCGGGAATAAAGCTCGCCTGTTCCTTTCCCACAAGGTTGCCCATTAAGGGTTTAAAGCGATTTACAAGGATCTTAGTGATCGTTTTGATAATTACATTGCTCAAGAAAATTGGTCTAAACTGTGATATGAATTCCAGCTAATCTTGTTTCAGAATCAAACAAATAAGGGATTGATTCATATTCTCTGGCACCACTCCAGTGCGGAGACTTCCTGTATAAATGCGGTAACTCCCTTGCCGACCCAAGTCCAGTGCCGTTGGAAGAAAGAGGCAGGCAGCCCATCCGGCCTAGGTGCCTTATGCGGGCCTAGTTGGAACATGGGCAATTTAACTTCCTGATTTGTCATTGAACGGTTCAGCCACCAAAGGAAATTTCTTTTCAATTTAGGAAACTGCCAGCTTGTAGGTACACAGGAGGTCACATGGTCCGTGGAATACAAAGTCCGATAAAAGTTTGTTGCCATGTTGTGAAGGACTGATTCCTTGGAGCACCACTCCCCATTTCGGTCCCGCAATTGTCGGATATAGTTTCGTTTGCGCCTGTCGACCAAACTAGCATGAAAAAACCTGGTATTGCGTTCTCCTTGGCTGATCCAATTGATACGTGCTTTTTGCTTCCAATAGGCTTCTTCTTGGTCTAGAATAGTGCTCATCTCGCTTAACAATTTTTCTTCCAGCTTCACCAAAGATTCCCGACGTTGGGAAGCCAATGCCATTTGAATACCCAACAGACGGCCTCGACAGCGATGCTTCCGATGAAAGATATTTTGGAAGACATGATGGTTTCATTGGGTAATGCCCGTTTTGAAGTAAGTCATTGTTTTAGGAGGTTCCTCGGTTCCTCCTTCCAGAATAATTCAACAGCTTTGACAAATTCTGGATGTTGGAACCTATGAAATTTTTCTCGACGGGTTCCCGTACGGCCCTCCAAAAGGATAGGGTGGTGGTCTGATCAGGTCCTTGGGAGGTGCTGGACTAGAGCTCCGTCAAATAGGTGGTGCCAGTGTAAATTGCACCAGGCCTGGTCGATTCGTTCTTGTATGTTCTCCCGCCCCTTTCAGTTATTAGTCCATGTATACTTAGGGCTGTGGTAGCCCAAGTCCATCAGTCAGCAGTGGTCAATAGCTGCTAATAGCTTCCGGGCTCAATTGCCAATGGGTTTGCCATCCCTCTTGTCCTGAGCTTCAATAGGTTGGTTAACATCGCCAATTACTAGCCATGGGATCATTACAAGGCTGCCCAACTCTTGCAAATAATCCCACAGTGCTTCTCTGAAGTTCCATTTCGGTGAAGCGTACACAACCGATAGGAGCTAGGGGGGTCGGGTGGAAGTGCAGACAATCACCGTCATTATTTGATCATGAAAGGTGACTTGCTCGATCTATACCCGCTGATCATCTCAAAATAGCTATATGCCTCCTGCAAAACCAAAAGCTTCCACTGCTAGCATTTTATAAGAGCTATACTTATCCAAAAAATTTTTTGCCTACTGACTAGGTACTCTTGTTTCCAAAAGTGCAAAAACAGTTGGGTTAAATTGCTTCAGCATATCCCTAAGATGGGTATACGTACATTTGGAGCCGGCTCCCCGACAGTTCCAGATAAGTATGTTTTCTAACATAAATGATAATGAGGAAGAGGCGGAGATTAACTCTCTATGGAAGTGCCAGCCTTACCGGAGCTGCTGCTGGCTTGTACCTGATAAGCAGGTAGGTGTGGAACCGCGGTGGGTTGACTTGGGAGGTTGGAGGATGAAGGATCTGGGTCAAGGTCCATTCCCACGTGACTGCCCTTACCAGATTGTGAGTGGGCTGAGCCTCCTAGCAGTCCCAGTTGTTCCTTTGACGGCCCTAAAGTCCTGTGAGAAGGCAGCCCGCCAGAGGGTTAAGGCCTAAGAGGGACAGGTAGTCCCCTCTATTGGTTACCATTGACTTCCTTCAGAGGCCCAGGCCGGTTGGAGTGTTTATTTTTTGGTGGGCCGGTACCATTGGGACCTGATTTGCTCTTAGAGCCGTTGTCGGGTCCTTTGGAGGTAGGCTTACTAGGTCCAGCAGTATCCCGAGCTCCCTTCCCAGATTTAGTAGGGCCCTTCCCATGAGCTTTACCAGTAGGTCCACTAGGTCCATGGAGAGCCCTAATTTTTTGTTTTAAGGTTTCTATGCTTTCCAAAATTTTGTCCTCCCCTGTCAGATCCTCTAACACTGCAAACTTCCCTTTTCCGCCTAATGGGACGTCGTACATCTTTGCTGAATTAGCAGCTTTCTGCCTTGACACATTCTGCTGACCCTGACCGTATTGCTGCTCCCTAGGTAGGGCTGGATCCGACCTACACTCTTGTGGATTCTGACCCTGCATCCGACCGAATCTATACTCCTGTTCAAGTCGGGCGTTTAACCGTGCGTTTGCTGCTGATGGGAGGCTCTTACGGTGCATCCGGCTTTGGAGCTGTTGTTGGGGTCTTTGGATGTGCACCGGCATCAACCAAGGACCGAAAGGCATGGTCGTAGTGGCTGCAGTTGGGGCCACATCCGCGTTAACTTTCGGCTGTGTGGTGGAATCCTCTGGGGGGGGGGGAACAATTTGGGGGCATTGTTCCAATTTATGACCAAATTGACCGTAATGAAAGCAGATGCGGTACAAACCTTCGTACTTCACATTTAACACTCTGCCCAGCACTTGAACTGTAGGAATTAAGGGTTTATTCAGGTTGAGTTCAACATAAACTCGGGCAAATTTACCCCTAGCTATAGCAGATGTCATAAGATCTACCTTAACCGCCTTACCCACTGCATTACCTAGTGTCAGCAAAGCTTTTTTAGTAATTAATTCAAGTAGTAAGTTTGGGAACCGGATCCAAACCAATGTAGTGGAGATTTCACGATCGAAGGGGTTAAAGTTGGGGCGCCATTTAGGTAATGTCCGAGAACAGTCCATGGACCCCCTTCCAATACCTTTAGGTAGTCCGCTTGCGAGTAGAAGCGAGCCACAAAAAACCCCTTCTCTAGATCAATAAGTTTGCAACTATTATCCAGTTGCCACAGCTTAAGGATACAAGGTTGTAACACTTTAAAGCTGAAGTTTTTCCCAAGAATTTTTAGGATGAGTACCCGTCGCCACGGTTGCCAGAGGCTCTGGTACGTGTCCCATGGGATGTCTACTATCAGACATTTCTTCGAGTCACAAGACGGGATGTCCGTTTGAATAACCTCAGCTATTGAGAGGTCATCAAGGCTATCATCTTCCCCTTCCCCAGTATAGATAGCCCAAGAGCGAGTGCGACCTTGTATTGCGTCAGCAAATGAGCGGCCATGCTAGCCCGATTGGAGGTCAGCTCCCTCCTCCCCAACTGGGGGTTCAACCATCAGTTCATCGGTACCCGCATCACATTTGTGTTTCTTAACACTCCGCCTGAGTTGGTTTCCGGTGTGGTATCCGAGCTCACGGTTTGTCCTGTAAATTTTTTCTTTTTATTCTACCAATTATATCCCTCGTAATTTGTTAATCTCTCTCAATCAATCATTAAACTAATAAATTGCAAATTTATTTTTTAGAATATGATAAAATACATAAAATATATCGATGTTTTGTTTTCAAATTATCTCTATATAATTGCTTTCAAATCTGGATATTTCATGGATTCATGGATTTCCTTGATTTTCACAGGTCTTAGATTAAACATGAGTTGATGGATTAGATTATTATCTAGGAAATCTATTAGTGCTTAATTGAATTCTAACAGATTGTTAGTAGGTGATTGCAATTATAATGTGGGATTTTAAATTAGTATTCAATCAAGGGATTAGATTTGCAATTTCAAAATATTTAGAAGAACAATGAAGGATTAAACTAGAGCATCAACCTTGGACTGATTACGGTTTCTCATTATTGTTTGCATTTCGATTTAATTTAGTTTGTTTGTTTTTGAACTTTCGTTAGACATAAAAACCCTCCCCCCTTTTTAACTTTAATTAAGATAAGTTATTTCTTTAATTTTGATTTAACGATTAGGGCTTCTTTGGGAGATGATTTGGTGAGCACTGTACTGCTTCCAGTTTTAATTAATCTTGGCCGGTTTGACGACAGCCACGAATTTTATCCTTACCACTAATCAATCATTAGCATCAATTGAAGAAACTCATAGTTCTGAAATTTAAATCCATTCATGATCTTTATATAATTGATTGGCTTCGCAACTCAACAGTCAAGATCCAATGATAGGCTAGTCATTCATGCTTACTTTAGCACAAAACTCAGAAATTCAATCACAACATAGGATTATCTACCATACTAAGTATGCCAAGAATTAACAATCTGTTCAAGGACATTTATTATAGAATACAATTTTCCACTAAATAACCAATTATGATGGGATTTTGAAAGATAATGGCCAGCCAGGTTCATAGCCAACCTATTTTCTCATGCTATCACTGAGATGACTTTCCTTTTACATTAAAATTTAAAAACTATCACAACACAACATGTCAAGAAACTACAATGGGAAAATAAGCAATCCTACAATAAAAAAAAGAAAAAAAGAAAAAACAAAATCATTGAGAGATTCCATCATATCTTGATTACACACAAGTTATCAACACCTATAAAGATAAGAACAATTAATTTTAGTACCTAATAAATGAGACAAGAAATTAGGGAACAGTGGAGGACTTGACCTAGGTTCAATAGTGGTATTTCGATTTGTGAGTGATTCAGTCTTATTGAACGGAGGCCGATGGCCACTCAACTGTTCGGGTGTAATGCAGTGGTGTTGGTGCCGATTCGACAAAGGCAAAATGCCGGGTATTGTGTATTACAGTAGGTAGCAGGCATCTTGTACTGTGGAGTTGGAAGGGGTATAAAAGTATGCTTATATTGCGAAGGGAAAGAATGGAGGAATGAGGCATAAAGGTAAAGCTTATATTGCGTATTGTGTACGCGTTATAAGCCTTTATATCGCGCCTGCAGTACGAGTTATAATTAGTGTTCTATAACGCGTATCTCATATGTGTTGTAAAATCTATATCGCGTATCTCATACTTGTTAAAGTCATTTTTACACAAATTTTAAAAGTTGGGCCATTCACTGTGTGACTGCCAAAAAGAGGGCCATTTTAATCAAAAACCCGATTTCTTTAGGACTTGCCTGCAACATCCATGGTTTCATATCATCGAGCCTCGAATCCGCCACCCCCACGGAATGCGAATTTCACGTTCATGGAATGGACGAATTCAACCAACTTTAAACCAATCACCTGCAGAGAACCGCGATCGTCGGAAACTAGTCATAAATGTCTTTTTAAATCGCCAATTCTCAGTTCTCTACCTCCCAGGTTTAAATCGAGCCTCGAATCCGCCACCCCCACGGAATGCGAATTTCACGTTCATGGAATGGACGAATTCAACCAACTTTAAACCAATCACATGCAGAGAACCGCGACTGTCGGAAACTAGTCATAAATGTCTTTTTAAATCGCCAATTCTCAGTTCTCTACCTCCCAGGTTTAGATTTTTCTCTACTTCAAAAAATGGATCTTCGAATCAAACTGCTGAGCTTAATGCTAGTTCAAATCCGGACCCGCAACCCGAAACTAAATTAGAACAATCTGGAGACAAGCAAGCCACGGTTAATGTTGAAGATGTTAGCAACAAAGGTAATTGAGGATCTCAGTTAAATATGCTTTTGTTTATTGATTTTGGGTTTCATTTGGTTTTCGTAGATAAAGTTCGGACTTTTAGTCACATTTGGCTTTCATTTTTTTCCTGGATAAAGATTGATTGCCACTTTTGATCTTAGCTTGTAAGATTTGGCCAGTTAAGTGGTACCAATTTTAGGGCCAGTGCTTGAATCAACGCTGGCCACTGAAAGTTAGGATATGACATGAGAGAAAATCTGTCGTTAATGCTACAACGTAGCCATCGTAGGGAATTCGTTCAACTCGAAGGAACTGCTAGGGAACAAAAATTAGGATTCGAAATTCGTTCAATTGACCATTTTCTTTCTTTTTTTGTTTTAATTTTTAATTTTGTAAATAAAAAGACCAAAATGCCCTTGAGCAATTTTTGTTTTAAAACTTAACAGTACTTTAACAAAAAAAAATATGAACCGAAGGACTTATTTCAAATAATTTGAATAGTTTAGAATCTATGTGGCTGGTGTATATAAGCATAAATATATATTATTTATTCTTTATTATAAGTCTAAATGACTCATTTACCCCTAAGAGGTTTTACATTGAGATTATCTAAATCCCACATTGATAAACTACTATACTATTTGGAGATTTGTCTCCTATATAAACAATCAATGTCTCCCAAAAAGGGTAAGTGCATTTAATCCCTTTTACTTTGGAGTTTGACCTTGTTATTGGACAGACTACTAACTTAAGTATTAGAGCTTTTTTGGGGGATAAACCCATTTCCCCCATCTTTTACAGGTACTTCACCGAAGGGTCTTGCTGGGAGACCATTCAACCATATCACAGTTTGGAAGCAGGACCTTTCGACTACATCATATTGGCGCCCACCGTTGCTGATATTTAAACAACTCACTCCCTCTTTTCACTATGACTACTAGTCGTCGTCCTACTCCCCCTTTTGCCAACCCCATCCGAACCTAGTTAGATACGCCCGGAAGCTATTCAACGACATGTTAGCCCTTATCTAGCTGACCACATCCCTCTGCCAGTTCCACGTTCGAAGGATCTACCTTTGCAGTCTGCTTCTTACAGCCCTTCTCGCCGTCACGCTCATGGCAAACACTCAGCCTTCACCAACTGAAGAAAGTGTTGGCACTAACACTTTCCATGAACAAATAGGCCTTCCGCCTATTTGTAGCAAGCATTCACAAGCTGATTATGACTTCATGTTTGCTCATTTGGATGAATTCAAGGAATTCCTCCGTCAGAAGTGTTCGGACTCTGAGGCTACTTCAAAGTTTCAGGAAGAAGCCGGATCAACTGTTCAAGGTGTTGACGATATACCAACTCCCCGCACTAAAATTCATCAGCAGCCTGCACCTCCACCTTCTGTCCATACTGCTGTCCCTCTGACTGCTCCCCCACCATCAGTTCCAGCCAAGTCAATTCCACCTCCTCCAACTTCAGTTAGGTTTGATTCACCAACATTGAAGCAGATTTCAACCGATACCACCAGTATTCCTTTAGTTCCTACTCCGGAAGCTGATCCTAAGATCAAGGAACTATATGCTCAGATGCAACTCATTCTACCTAAGTTCCAACAGCCAGAAATTCAATGGAATACTTTCAAATCCAACCTCTTGAAGCCGGAGTATCATGATGTTCCATTTCCCGATAAATTTAAGATGCCTCATTTTGAGAAGTATAATGGGTCTACTGGTAAAGGATTAAATTCATGGTTGTCTTCAAACTGGCCAAGATTAATTTTAAAAATAGCAAGCAATATAGTACTCACTAGGTCATCTCCCAAAGAAGCCCTAATCATTAAATCAAATTAAGAAACCTATGATCGCAGTCTAAATTAAAAAGGGGGTTTTTATGTTTAACGAAATTTAAAAACAAATCAATTAAACTAAATGAATTTAAATGCGACAATAATGAGAAAACGTAATCAGCCTAGGGTTGATGTTCCTGTTTAATTCTTCCTTGTTCTACTAAATATTTCGAATTCTTAATCTGATCCCTTGATTGAATACTAATTTAGAATCCCAAATTAGAATTCTGATAATCTACTAACAACCTGTTAGAATTCGATTAAACACTAATAGATTCCCTAGACAATTGTCGAATTCATCAAATCATGTTTAATCTAAGATCCGTGAAAATCAAGGCAATCCATGAATCCATAAAAAATCCAAAATCAAAAGCAATGAAAATAGAGACAAACGCATAGATTCAATTAACAACCGCTAATCAAAACTAAGTTTAATATCAAAAATTCATTCCAACGAATAAACATTCAATCTCATAGATTAATGCAATCAAATTTGAAAACCAAATTAAAACTCGAGATCAATGATGTTCTTGAACTCTGAATTGCCTTGGAAGCATCTTCTCCTAGACCAATTGCGAGGTGTTTAAGCTGCCATCACAAAATCTTGTAATGCCTTCATGATTTCCGAAATATCTCTTTTCTCTCGCCTCTTTTCTCCCCGAATTCTCTAAACTCGAATTCTGCCTCTTTTTCCTCTTTTTATCTGCTTCTCTTCCTCTCCTTAGGGTTTCCTTGGACTTCATAGGCCCCTTTAATTCTAGCCCGTCTTCCTTGCATATTGGGCTTCACAAAATAATAATAAGAGGTCTGTTCTAATTCTGCCAGACCATTTGGACTTAGGCCTAAAATAGAATAATAAAAATATAATTCAATATCTAACAATTTAATATCAATATCATTAAAGCATAATAGTCCAAATACCATATAAAACTCGTAAGAATAGTAGAGAGATATATTAAATACTAAACATAGAGGGTCCAAAATGTGTAAATCTATATGTTATCAAATCCCCCACACTTAAATTTTTGCACTCCTGGGCAAAACAATAAAATTAAATTTTACTAAACTTTAACACTCAAAGATGATATTTCCTATTTCCAGAAATCAGTTATGGCAATTTACTTGGCAAAGATAGATCAAACAAGCAATACTAATATAATGCCTCATAGATCAAAATCAAACAAAA
>JAXGGT010040237.1:0-12259 GCA_035583425.1 Marsdenia floribunda
TTTATTAATTTGTATCCAATTTAATATTTACTAAATAATTATTATGATTTATTTTAAATTTTTTTTTAAAATTACTATTGTAATTTTATTTTATATAAGTATATAATTAAAAATATTATATATATATATATATATTGCAGGGACGGGATGGGAGCGGAGTCAGGGATCAATGATTAATACCATCCCCGCCTCCATCCCCTATTTTTTGTTTCTGGGAATCACCGTCCCTATCCCCGAACCCAATCAAAGCGGGGATTTCCCGGTCAAAATGGGGTCGGTATACGGTTCCCTATCGGGTATGATTTTAATTGTCATCCCTACTCCCAACCACCACCCTAAAAGTAAAGACGGGAAATTTTTTGGAGTGGGACGCATTTGGATTATGTGACCTTGGAGTATAACACGTTAAATGTTTTTTTTTTTTTTTTGGTGATAATTTAAGACGTTAAAGGTTTAAGTGTTAGTAAGAGTCATGTTTCAATAATTCAATTCAACTGTCAATTTATTTTGGTCTATTTAATTATATCATTATATTTAAAATTTTATAAAATAAAATTATTTTGATTAATTTAATTGATTAGAAAATGAGTGAAAATCATAATTTCATTCCTTTTGGTTCACTATTTTTATTTTTTTTTTTAAAGTGTCTTTGAATTAGTCAATAAACGGACATGTATAGACATTATTTTTTTTAAATTTAAGATGTACGATATGCCTCATTTAGGTAAATATTATTTTTAATATTAATAAAATAATATTATATAATTTTATATTAAAAATATATTCTATTACAAAACTAATCATTATTCTTATAAACCATATGAAATTAATCGTAAAATATCTTTATATACAACATAACCGTAAAAAATAAATTTTCTAATATTAATCTCTTACTATACTATTTTTTAATTTTAATGCGTAATTTTAAATTTGTTTTAATAGATTAAATATTATTAATTATCAAGAAATAAATTATAGGATCAACAATTTTTCTAAATTTTCTCTAAACTCTATCAGTTATGATGAAAGAAATCATATATCTTTTCAATTTCAACACATGAAATCATATGTTAATTGCTACTTGCCATATACTATTTTTTGTTGTATAAATATATCATTATCTTTACAAAAAATTTAACTGATATTTATAAATTAAATAATTTATTAAAAGTTTGTAAGTTTTAATTGATATAGCTAGTAGTTTAAGTAAAAAGACATTTAAATGGCGAAATTTTTTCAAACAAATTGTGGATATAAATTTAGACAAAAAAAAAAACTAAAAAAAGTACATTTTTATTAATAAAAAAATTAACTAAATTTTTATAAAATGTGTTAAAAAGTTTTCAATATTTTCAATAACTATTCTAAATTTCTCCCACTTACAAAATGACATGTGTTACGTATTGATTTAATTATATCAATTTGGTATCAAATAACTTTATTTAAAAAAAAAAAATCAATAATTATTATGATAGTTATGATTTTATTTATATGTATATATATTATATATAATTAAGAAAATATATATTATAATCACTATTTTATTAATTTGTATTAGTATTTACTAAATAATTATTATAATTTATTTTAAAATTTTTTAAATAATTATATATTATGATTTTTTTATTTTTATATAAATATATAATAAAAAATTATTATATATATTCGGGGACGGACAGAGTAGGAATCCAAAGTTAATATCATCTCCGCCTACATTCTCGATTTTCTCTTCTGGGAAATCACCATCTCTATTCCCGAACTCGATCAAAACAGAGATCTCTAGTCGAAACTAGAGATCGAAACGTGAGTTTCCTAGGTACCGTTTTATTAACTTCATAATACTTATTTGAAATTTTTTAAAAATATATATAGTTAATCAAATAATTTATTAAATTTTATCAAATATATATTATTTCAAATAAAAACGTGCCTTATATATTAATACGTAACCAATTAGACTATAACTTAGAGATTACAAATAGGTGAGAAACACCATACCAACACACTTCATGTGTGAGTGATTGTCGTATTCTAGCAAGTTGATGAGCAACACCATTTCCTGATCTAGGAACATGTTGTACATAATAGAAACCTTTATCTATATATACATGCTTCAACATGTTAAAGAAATTTCCCAATGGAAATAAACCCTTGGATGTACCATGTAAAGCATTCACAATCTTCTGGCAATCCAACGCAATAATCACAAGTTGAAATATGAATTGTTGTAGCCATTCAATACCCCTCCAAACACCCGAACCTTCAACATGTCCAGCTGAGGTTATCTTATGCAATGGACCCGCTCCTCAAAATAGACAAGTGCTCGTATGATCTCTTAAAATGCAGCCAAAGCCATCCTAATTACAGGAAAAAGAGGCATCGACATTCAATTTAAACTAGCCCCTTTGTGGCGGTTCGCAATTAACCAATAAGTTATGCCGATTTGAAGATGGAATTAGTGTTTGATGAGCTTGAAAGTCATCTAGAATCCTTAATCCATATTCAAACACAGATTGTGTTGAGTTATACATCCCATTAAAAGTCGTATCATTCCTAGCCATCCAAATTGCCCAAAGAATCATGCTAACCTACTCCAAAGCATGTTCAGTATCCTTCTCTTCTTCATTAATAATTTGCAGCAAACTACTCCAAGATGAGGCTTTGCGTATATAATGAAATATGTTGAAATTCAAGAGACCCCAAATTTCCTTAGCAAAATCACAGTCCCACAAAATGTGTGTATCATCTTCTGTTGAAATTTGACATCTCGGACACAACCTATTGATGGAGATATTTCTGCAAAACAAGTTAGCATTACATGGAAAAATTGATGGCATAAACACCAGAGAAAGTGCTTGACTTTAGGTGGAATATTGGTCTTCCAGATACGTATCCAGCTGCCTTTTGAATGATGCGATGATGTAGAAATTGCTGGAAGAACCTAATTCTAAATAGCCACTTTGTAGGCTAAAGAAACAATGAAAATACCGGCTGGTGTGTAGTGCCAAATAAGTGTATCCTCTCCTCCTTTTGGATAGATTAGGATGTGCTAAATGATCTCCACATCTCTCTGGCAAAATAAAACATTCAGTAGATCATGTTGCCATCTCCCCTACTTTTGTATATCAGCCACAAATAGATTCTCCTGCCAAAAAAAAAAAAAAAAAAACAAGGAAAAGAGATAGGTTTGAAGGTGACTGCTGTGGGTAGCCATGGGTCAGAAAACACACGGACTATTTTTCCATCACCCATTCACCATCGAAGTCCCTTGAATTTAAAAAATTAATTAAAATTTTTTTTGATAACTCGATATGCTCGTCGATTCATCCTGGAAGGATGTATCACTAATATGATAAAAATGAGAAACCAATGCAAAAAGAGTCACAACAATCTAACTACTATTTTGTATATATACATATATTTAATCTCATTGGTCTATTTCTTGAATATTCAATTTGACAATATCTTATAATCTTATTATTTTATTTGTTTATTTTTTTTTTACTATTCTTTTAATAATGATATTAAATTTGGATTCATAAACTATTACCGTATACGCATTTGTAATTATTTATTTAATCAACAAATTCTTATAACAACCTAAAGGAAAGTATTAAGGGAAGAAGAGAACAAAATTAGTTCTTAAAAATAAACTGAAAACACTAAGAATAAAAACTTTGCAAAAATTAAAAAATTGAAATTAAATATTGTATATAGATATGATTTTTGTTTTTTTTTTTTTTTTTCCCTTGTCATTCAATATATTGAACTCACCATTCTGATTAATCTGTATATTCGATTAGAATTGCATTTGTAAAGCCTATCTCATGCATGCTCAACTCTTATATGAGGTTTATAATAGTATAGAACTCACAATTTTAATGGATAAAATATCTTCAAATACAACGTAAACATATAGAAATATATTTCCTAATATATTAAATGATAAAAAAAAAAATTAATGGATAAAATATCTTTAAATACAACGTAAACATATAGAAATACATTTCCCAATATTGATCTCTTGGTTTGTAATTTCAAATTTATTTTAATATATTAGACATTATTAATTATCAAGAAATAAATTATGTGATGACCCTTCTTCTAAATTTTCTCTAAACTCTATCTGTAATGACATATGAAACAAAATATATATATATTTTTTAATTTCAACACAGGAAATATAATGAATAGTTAATTGCTACTCGTGATTGTTGAAATGTAGAAATGATCTGCTCAAAATGTAAAACTCAGGAAAGAAGCTAGATGAAAGGCAGAAAACGAGAAGGAAAAATGTAGAAATGAAAAATTGATTTCATTAGATCTGTATTGAAGAAATGTACACTCATATACAAGACAGTAAAGTTAATTGAAATAAAGTCTATACAACCATCCTAGCTGGCAATACAAATTATATAAAAAAAATATCCTTAACTTGCTGCCAACTCATCCTCCCTAACCAGCTGTCTTAGAAATATCATAAGTCGATATTCCGGCTGATCTCCCTTTAGCAAAAGCCATCCTAGCAGCTACACCATAAGCTGATTCTTCACCATTGGCTAATTTGGAACTTCAATTCTCAACATCCCTCAAGTTAGAGGATTGAATATAAGAAATACCCAACTTGACAAGAATATTGTTGTGCAAAGGCCCTGTCAATCCTTTTGTTAAAATATCTGTAAGCTGGTCTAGTATAAAAACATGCTTTAAGGTGATAAAACCATCCATGATTTTGTCACGGATGAAATGAAAATCAAGTTCAATATGCTTGGTTCTCTCATGAAAAATAGGATTCTTTGCTAATTGTAATGCAGCTTAGCTATCTATATGCAAAACAATAGGACATATCACAGAAACATCAAGCTCATGAAGTAACCTGTTTATCCAAACCAATTGTGCAGTAGCTTTACTCAAAGCTCTATATTCAGCCTCAGCTGAAGATAAAGAAACAATAGGCTGCTTCTTAGTCTTCCAAGACAGCAAGAAGCCTCCCAAAAATACAAGATAACCACTAACAGATCTTTTGGTATCAATACAAGAGCCCCAATCAGAATCTGAATAAGTAGAGATGATGAAATCTGCCTTATTATCAATAAAAATTTCAGCATCAATACTTCCCTTCATATATTTCAAAACATGAATCACAACCTTAAAATGAGGAACTCTAGGTTCTTGAAGAAATTGACTAGGTTGTTGAACAACAAAACTTAAGTCAGGTCTAGTGTTGGTGAGGTAATTGAGTTTTCCAACCAAACTCCTGTATTTCTCTACATCTGAATATAACTCTCTAGCATTAGCACTTAATTTTTGAGAAGTATCAAGAGGAGTAGAACAACAATTAGCCAATGCACATCCTGAATTATGCAGCAAATCTTCAGCATACTTCCTTTGGTGAATAAGAACACCTATAGCAGAATACAGAAACTCTATTCTCAAAAAGTAATTAAGAACTCCTAAATCTTTGATCTTAAAAGTTTCATCAAGAATCTTCTTAAGTTTAGTGATTCCTTCAATATTATCTCCTGTAACAATTACATCATCCACATAAACTGCTAGGAATATGCTCAATCCATCCTTATGCTAAAAGAATAAAGAATAATCATTCTTTGATTGGTAAAAATCCATTGAGAGTAAAAACTCAATTAATCGTTGATTCCACTGTCTAGAAGCCTGCATAAGTCCATACAAGGACTTTTTTAACCTGCAACCTTCTTGTGGTTTAGATAAAATAAGTCCAGGTGGTGGAGACATGTATACATCTTCATTTAAGAAACCATGGAGAAAAGCATTGTTAACATTTAGTTGAGAAAGAATGCAGCCATGTTTGATAGCAATAGTGACCAAACTTCTAACAGTTGTCATTTTCACCACAGGAGAAAAGGTTTCTATGTAATCAATTCCTACTTTTTGAGTAAAACCTTTAGCAACCATCTTGCTTTACATCTCTCTACAGTATCATCAGCCTTATATTTGATTTTGTAAACCCACTTACAGCCAATAGCCCTTTTACCTTTAGGTAAAGTAACCAAATCCCAAGTATCATTATCAAGCAAAGCATTAAATTTTGCTTGCATAGCATATTGCCATTCTGGTATAGTAGCAGCTTCTTCATAATCCAATGGTTCAAATAAACTTTCCCTTGGAGCATGATTAAGAACTTCTGTAATGGAATTATGATGTTTTCCAATCAAGGAAGAAGAATTATGAACATTGATGGAATAAGTAGAGTTAACAAAGGATGATATAGACGGAATATCACAAGAAGGACTTACCATGTATTTGGAAAGTTGAAAGGAGCAAACATAATCATGCAAGTATTCAGGCTTTTTCTTTATTCTTTGTGGTCTGATATTTTGTTGTGGTGAATGATATTGTGATGAAAACTCAAAAACAGTAGGAAAATTTGCAAGATTTTCAGAATTTTTAGAATGAGAAGATTCAATATGTTCTGAAATAGGAAGAGGTAAAATAGGAAAATGCATAAAATGATTCCAATTGGATAAGTGAAAAGGAAAAAATATTTTCATGAAATATTACATCTCTTGAAACAAATATTTTCTTGGTAAAGAGATCAAGAACCTTGTATGCCTTTTGACCAATAGGATAACCTATGAAAACACAAGCTTGAGCCCTTGATTGCAACTTATCTCTCCCTTTCTTTTGTGTACTCACATAACAAAGACAACCAAAAGATATGAGGTGTGAGTATGATAGTTTGGTTCCAAAGAATTTTTCATAAGGTGATAAGTTTTGAAGAATAGTGCTAGGATATCTATTGATCAAGTATGTGGCAATAAGTAAATAGTGACCCCATAAATGTAAAGGTAAGTTGGATTGAAAAAGGAGGGCTCTACAAACTTCTAGATGGTGTCTATGTTTCCTTTCAACTCTATTATGTTGTAGTGTATCTCTCACTGAAGTTTGGTGTAAGATGCCTTCCTCTTGAAAGAAAGAGGAGATCTCCCTACTACAACCTAATTCTAGTGCATTATCACTCCTAAAGATCTTAAAAGTGGAAGAAAATTGATTTTTAACCATATAAGTAAAAGCCTTAATGATAGTAAAAGCACAGCTTTTATGACTAATCAAGTAGGTCCAAGTAGCTCTACTATAATCATCTACTATGTTAAGGAAATATTTGTAGTTCTTAAAGGTAGCAGTATGATATGGTTCCCAAATGTCTAAATGAACAAGATAGAAAGGATGCAGAGAATTAGAAGTACTCAAGGTAAATGGAAGTTTAGTTTGTTTGGCTTTAGCACATATAATGCAAGAATCAAGAGCAGTTTTATTCATTTCACAACCAATGCCAAGTTTACAGATTTTATCAATAGGTAAATGACCAAGTCTATAATGCCAAACTTGAGGATCCACAGTAGTAGCTTTGGACGTGAGGGTATGGACAGGACAAGGAAAAAGAAATTTGCAAGTAAAAAGCACAATAGAATTCAAAGGCTGAGTATTAGTATTGATAGCAAAGTTGTCTTTAGGACTAGAGTATAAAACATAGAGACCTTGCTGCACTTTACCAAGAACCTGTGGCCTCTTCATTAAAGGGGCTTGCAAATAGCAGCAAGAAGACGTGAAGAGAAGAGAAGCATGTAAATCCTGCAATAATTTCTCAACTGAAATCAAGTTAAAGTGAAATTGTGGAACATACATAACATTCTGCAAAACAAGATTTGAGGCAAAGTAAATAGTTCCACTAGAAGCAGCTTTCACTTTAATTCCATTAGGTAGGATAACAAAGAAAGGTTGTTTCAAAGTATGATGATGAACAAAGAATTGCTTATTATGAGTCATATGATTGGTTGCACCACTATCAATTATCCAAGGTTCATTAACCATACCACAGGGTAAGCATTTGAGATTACTGGAGCAATTATGAAGAGGAGTCATACCTGCAAAAGTTGTTAAAGTTGTCCTTGTTCCCATAATTGTGTCCATATTTGTTCCTCCTGTTTTCTCATCATCATTTGAATGCTTGATCAGATTCAGTAACTGAGAAAAATTGCTCTTGACTTAATCCTGTTTCTTTGACAGAATCAGTGTTAAATGTGGATGAATCTGTGCAAACATGTGTCTCTCTATCATGCTGAACACATGCAGTAACATTGGGTTTCTTTCCTATTCCAAATGTAAAATGAGATGGATACCCGTGAAGCTTAAACATCTTTCTATAGTGTGTCCAGTTTTCTTACAATATCTGCACTCTATTCTCCTATTTCCACCTTTACCATCATAAGCATTTCTTAAGAAGTTTCCTTTGGTTTTATCAGTGTTAACATGAAAAGATGCATTTTCTGCAATAAATTGCATATTTGAAGTAACTTCTCTCTGTCTTTCTTCCTGAATTAGAATAGCATATGCTTGTGTAACTGTAGGAAGAGGCTTCATCATTAGGATATTCCCCCTAACTGTTACATAGCTATCATTCAATCCCATTAAGAATTGTATGAGTCTTTGTTCTTGCTGAAACTAAATTATTTGTGAAGCTGTTCAACAGGAACAAGGAGGTAAGTAGTATAAGTTGGACAGTTCATCCCACACCCTTTTAATTCTAGTATAGTAAGCTGCAATGCTACTAGAACCTTGAGAGATAGACAATAATTCCTTTTGTATTTGGAAAAGTTGAGTGCCATTGTTTTGTTCAAATCTACTTTCCAATTCATTCCAGAGATCTCTAGCATTACTACAATATAGTAAACTATCAGCAATATCCTTCTCAACAGAATTTAATAACCAAGATATTACCATATTGTTGAGTCTTTCCCATGTCCTAAAATTTTCATCTTCCTAAGCTGGTTTCTGTACATCACCATTGATAAGCCCCAATTTGTTGCGAGCTAACAAACAATTTTAATAGATCTCTTCCAGCTTTGAAAGCCAACACCATCGAATTACTTGTTAACAAGAATTAGACTAGAATTATTTGATGAATGTAAGTATAATGGATTGTGTGTCCATTAAATTGATAGATGACATATCTGAAAAGAAAAAATAGGAGAAGAAGGAAAAGGAAAAAACCATAAAGGAATTAAGATGATCGAAGAATAAAATTGAAATTGTAACCAAGCTCTGATACCATGTTGAAATGTAGAAATGATCTGCTCAAAATGTAAAACTCAGGAAAGAAGCTAGATGAAAGGCAGGTTTGTGTCCAAAAAAATTTAAGTAAAATATTTTATCACCTCTGATGATTTAATTTAATTTAATTTTTTTTAATTGGAAAAGACGTGTCCAAATGAAGATCAGCGTGGCAGACTAATATTACCTCAATAGGAAAATTATCCGTCCATTCTTACGTGTAAAGACTTCGGATTTTTGTTTTGTTTGTCAAAATTTTTTTAGATGAGGAAGATTAAGCATGTTTAGTCCTTAACATTTGAGGTTTTGGTAATTTTGGTCTTAAACAAATTTTTTTCAATATATTTGATCCTATATATTATATAATTTGGTATGTTTGGTCCTTTATAACCAAAAAACCTTTTATAAATAGTCGATTGGTAAATTTAGTCCCAAACATTTGAAGTATTGGCATGTTTAGTCCCAAATATTTTTTTTTCAATATATTTTGTCATAAACATTACATAATTCTTTATGTTTGGTCCTTTATGACCAAAAAAACCTTTAATATAAATAGTTAACGATCAAAATTTTTGTTGACCGATCACCAAAAGGGTAAAATAGTCATTTTAAGTTATAATTTTAAAAAAGGAAAAAAAAAAAGAAAAAAAGTGACTATTTATAAATCAAATATATTTTTCCTACTTTGATAATGTTTATTTATTTTTAAATATCTTTTTTCTTCCAAAATAATTATAATATATTTTATTTTAGTAATATTATTTGTGTCATTTCTTTCTAAAAATAATTTTCATATTTTTTTTATTTTGATAATAGCTCTATTTTATTCAGTTTCAGTAATATTATCAAAATAGAACTATTATTTTTAGTTCTATTTCTATTTTAAATATTTTGATAAAAAAAGCTATTTTGATATTATCAAAATAGCTTTGAAAATAGTTCTATTTTTAGCTTTGAAAAAGCTATTTTTAGTTCTATTTCTATTTCTATATTGATAATAGTTCTATTTTCTATTTTGATATTTTAGTTCTATATTTTCTATTTTTTTTCTATTTTGAAAATAGTTCTATTTTAGAAAAAATAGAACTATTATTAACCTACTTTTGATAATAGTTCTATTTTGTTCTAAAATAGAACTATTTTATTTTTTCTATTTTTTTCAGTAATATTATCAAAATAGAAACAAAATAGAACTATTATCAATATAGAAAAAATTATGAAATTTATTTTTAGAAAAAAATGATGCAAATAATATTATTGAAATATAAAATATATTATAATTATTTTGGAAGAAAAAAGATATTTAAAAATAAATAAACATTATCAAAGTAGGAAAAACGTAAAATGTTTGATATAAGTAGTCACCTTTTTTCTTTTTTTTCTTTTTTAAAATCACGATTCAAAATGACTATTTTACCCTTTTGGTGATCGGTTAACAAAAATTTTAATATTTGACTATTTATAGTAAAGGGCTTTTTGGTCATAAAGGATCAAACATAAAAAATTATGTAATGTTTAGGAAAAAAATGTATTGAAAAAAATATTTGGGACTAAACATACCAACACTTCAAATGTTTGGGACTAAACTTGCCAATTGACTATTTATATTAAAGGGCTTTTTGGTCATAAGGACCAAACATACCAAATTATGTAACGTTTATGATCAAATATATTAAAAAAATATATTTAGGACCAAAATTACCAAAAAAAAAATATATTTAGGACTAAACATGCCAATCTTCCTTTAGATATACATGATACAATACCACATTTTTAATACGCAACAAATATTAAAAAAAAAAAAATTCTACAAAAAAATTAAAAATAATGCTAAGGACCCAAAATAAAGAAATTGAAGATTGTCAAATAGGTGCAATTCAAATAGAAGAGTTTTAATATGAATGTAAATTCGAATTACATTTGAAACATGTATTTTCTTTTCTTTTTTTTTTTTTTCCAGAAATTATTATTTAGGTATGTGTAAATTTAATTGTTTAACTTATATAAATAATAGATTTTGAACGGAAAAAGTCAAATATATTTGTCTGATATACATTTGAGACTTATTAGGAGTGTTTGGATTACCATTTCTTATGAAAAAAGTGATTTTATTCATTTTGAGTAAAATTCAAAATGAATAATATTTATAATTTTATTGTAAATTAATTTTATGTTGAAAAAAATTAGGATTTATTTTATAGATTTTATAGGGATAATGATTAGTTTTGTAAGAGAATATTTATATATATAAATGTATAATATTATTTTTTTAATATTAAAAATAATATTTAATTAAATGAGACATATCTTATATCTTACATGGTACAGTTATTGGAGACAAATATTAATTGAAAAAAAATGAAGTCCAAACATGCCTGTTTATTGAAAAAAAAAAAAAAAAAATTTCTCACTTAACTCAAATACAAGAGTTATTCAAACACACTCTAAATAAATAAATAAATAAATAAATAATGGAAAAATGATTAATGAACCAAAAGAAATAAACTCCTTTTATAATCAATTAAATTAATCAAAATAGTTTTATTTCATAAAATTTTAAATAAAAATAAATTATTGATATAATTAAATAGATGAAAAAAAATTGACAGCTGAATTGAATTCCAGAAGCATGACTCTTACTAACAGTTCAACATTTAACGTGTTATACTCGAAGGTCACATAATCCAAATGGGCCCCACTCCCAAAAATTTCCTCTGTTTTTACTTTTAGAGTGGTGGTTGGGAGATATTATTAAATCAATACGTAACACATGTCATTTTGTAAGTAGGAGAAATGGCTTAATATGATGCTTGGCCCCCACAATCCACTTCCAATTGAAGATAAGTCCAAGTTTCATCATTTCATTGCAGTAGCTTTGGAAAGAATTTGGTTAGCTAGAAACAAGGGAAAATTGACCATTTTAGTCCCCATACTAATTTCGTTTGGACAAAAAGATCCTTATTTTTTATTTTTAGACAAATAAATCCCCATTCTTTTTTTATTTGGACAAAGGGATTCCTGTTTTTTATTTTTGGACAAACGAATCCCCATTCTTTTTTTGTTTGGACAAAGGGGTCCCTTTTAACTAATTTTTATCCAAAAATACAACAAGAAAATAAAGGAATTATGAGAAAATTAAAAATAAAATAAAATAATTATTATCACAATATGT
>JAXGGT010040277.1:0-12255 GCA_035583425.1 Marsdenia floribunda
ATTATAGAGTTACTTATATTGTCTTTGTTCTTTTATTTGAGCTTTATTTTATCTTATTTTATAATAATTTTATAACAAATATAAAATTTTAAATTAGTATTCATTTTCAAATTTATAAATTTGAAAGGTGGCGCTTACACGAGGATAAACTTAAAAATTTTCAATATTTCAACTAGAGATTTGAATGTAGAATTTGCAAACTAATTCATGTAATTGAGAAATTAGTTATGCCTTGCAATTCTCTGCATGTGATACTTTGGTGAACTTTCTGAACATTTGAGTCCGATTTTGAACAATGAAGGAATGCATTTTTCCACATCCCCAATTCTTTCTCCTAAAAAGAGTAACAACAGATCTGTAATCTTCTTCGCATCTTCTTGTAGATTCGTCTCGATGAAGTTATGCAGATTCGTCTCCATAAATATGTCGTCGGTTGGCCTTCTTCTGGAGAACATCTCCAGCAACAGAAATCCAAAACAATAGACATCCCCCTCAGGTGATGCTTCACTGCCAATTTCATACTTTAAATTTCATTTTTTTCATGATGTTATAATTTTGGATTATAAAAAATAATAGGAAAAAAAAGCACAAATTAACCATATATTTGTATCGTTACTGCAGTATATTTTTCCAAAATTGGTAATTTTCTCTTTTTTTTCCTCTTTTTTTTTTTTTTTTTTTACACTTGTGAGAGGAGAGTAAAGCAATAGGTTTTTACCTGAAGCTGTGTGTCCAATGGATCATTTCACTGCAATAGAGCAACTGCCAGTTTCTTGTTCATGAGAATCTATGTGGGACTTTAGAAGCCTAGCTAATCCAAAATCAACCACATGGGCATTTAGATCTTTACCAAGAACAATGTTGCTCAGTTTTAGATCACAATGAATAGTCATGTTACGAAAATGGTTGTGAATGTAGTGCAGCGCAGAAGCCACATCCATGGAAATCTTTAATCTTTGAGAAAGGTTCAGATTTTTTGATTGGTCATTATTCTCTTTATGTAACCATCCATCTAGGCTACCACTTTCCATGTACTTGTAGACAATGGCTTTGCATTCGTGGCAATTGAAATCAATGCTGGAGCAATTTGTCAATATTGGTACAATATTCCAGTCACGGATATTTCTTAGCCCTGAAACTTTTGGATGCCCCATTCTTTTGAAGGTTGAGAACTTTGACTGCGACAATTCTGTTGTCATATTGATCCAGCCTTCCTTTATAAATAGAGCCGAAACTTCTTGATCCGATCAAAATTTCCTAAGAAAATCCCATTGTTGCTACGTGGAGTTCATGATATGAAATTCTTTGTATTCCCCTCAGTTTGAAAGACTTGTCTGGAGCCTTACTTCTTTTTTGTCTTTTGAAATATATAAAGAAACAAAATGACAATGCAGTAAAAATCAAAATTGCCCCAAAAACTGCAGATGTTATGATGATCACTACAGGCTTTGTTTTATTCTTGTTGTTGTGGCTGATACATGAAGGAAATTGTAGTTCAGGAATGCCTCCACAAAGCTTACTATTTTCTACCAAGGTAACGGTACTTGCATTCTCGAAAAAGCTCCATGAATCAATATCTCACCTTCGAGGCTATTGAATGTCATATGCAAATATTTCATTAATAGTCTAAGGCTCCCAAAGTATTTAGGTATTTGTCTAGTTAAGTTGTTTTGTGAAAGGTCCAAATGTTGTCTACCTTTGAAAGAGGCCAAATTTTGTGGAGTGGATCCCTGGAAATAATTTCCCGCATGAGGAACTCCAAGCTTATACAACCACCAAGTGTTTCAGGAATTGCTTCCAAGAATTTGTTGTAGGAAAGATTTAATGTGGTGATGTCAACCAATCTTCCTACTTCTACAGGAATAGAACCAGTGAATGAATTATATGATAAGTCCAGAAATAGTGGTGAGAAGTGATTGCAGAAGAGGTAGGAAGGAATAAAACCACTGAGGTTATTATGAGAACTGTCCAATTTTCTTAAATTTTGGGAGTTCCCAAAACATTCACTGACTTCGCCTTCAAAGGCATTGGAGCTTAGGTCCAAATAATAAAGAGGAGTAATGTTGCACAGAATAGGTGGCATCTTTCCTAAGAATGGGTTGTTGGAAAGCCCCAAAGCCTCCAACTATGGAAATTCTCCAAAATTACTCGGTATTGTTCCTGGAAAGTGTTTCCCTTCTATTTCTAGTACATTCAAATTTCTAAACGTTCCAAACCCTTATGGTATTTTTCCACAGATTTCTTTTTCTCCCGTATAGACATTGCCGAGCTGAAGTCAAAGGTTTGGCAATGTTGTTTGGTAATTCATCTCCAAAATTGTTTTCGAGCAAGTCTACAAGCCGTAAATTGCTACAGTTATAGATATGATAAAGTTCAAATCACCCGAGGAGCTACTACCCAAACAGTTATGGCTAATGCTAAATCAATTAAAATAAGTTAGATCTCCTAGATTCATGGGAACTTGTCGTTCAAATTGATTTCTTCCAGGATCAAGCACCTCATGTCTAGAAGCAGTAGTATTTTTTTTTTTTTTTAGGGTGATATATGAGGTTTACATCCGGATCGATCTTGGTATCTTTCACATGAAGTGAATGTAGACCAAAGGCCATGTGTGTCTAGAAGCATTAGTAATTGACTAAGGAATAACACCAGTGGTTGCGGGCTATGCCCAAGGCCCATAGATTTGATAGTTTTAGCCCTATGTCGGTTGGTAGTTTTCTGTGACGTGGCTGAAATTTTTTCTGCAACAAAAAGCATGATTTTGGAAAGGCCAGCAAGGCCTTCTTCTCGGCAGAAATGGCTATAAATAGAGGCCTTGAGCCTCATTAATACTCGCACTAAAAACATAGAAAGAAAGAGCAGAAGTAAAAGCTTCTTTCGTTCTCTTTCCCTCTTTCTTTCTTTCTTTCTCCCATTTTGAAAAATTCTTTTCCATTTAGTTTTTTGAAGATTTTTATCTTCAAATTAATGCACTAATTTTTTGTGTATTTTGGGGTTAAATTTTTGTAGGTATTTTTTGGATAGTGAAATAGGTGTCAGTGGGCTTCTTGTTTTGAGATATTTCTCGCCTTGTAATATTGTCTTTTGATAGTGAGAATTTTGTTCCTCTTTGTCCGTGGATGTAGGCTTCCTTAGTTGAACCACTTAGATCCTTTGTGTCTATTTTTCTTTCATTTGCCTTGTTATTATTTTTGAATCTTGTTTTTCTGGCATTATTTTTCTACAAATTATATTTATTGTCTTAGAATTATAACAAACTAGTATTAGAGCCCAAGACTTGTTGGAGAAATAATGGTAATAAAATTCAAGATTGAGAAATTTGATCGTGATTCTAGTTTTGCATTATAGCAAATCAAGATGTATGATATCCTTGTACAACATGGGTATTACAAGGCTTTAGTAGGGAAAGAAAAAATGTCAGTGTCTATGACACAGAGCAGAAGGACAATTTGGATGAAAATGCTATCTCAACGATTCGGTTGTGTTTGTCCAATCAAGTCTCGAAAGAGATCATCAAAGAAAAGACTGTTGCTGACTTGTGGACTAAATTGGAGTCACTGTACGTGGAGAAATCTCTGACTACCAAGCTTCACAAGAAGCTTCAGTTTTATAGCCTTCAAATGGAAAAAGGAATGCCCATTAAATCTCACATAGGCACATTCCCACCCATTCTTTTGGACTTAAAGAATGCGGATATTGAAATCGATGATGAAAATCAAGCCCTCAAGTTATTGTGCTCCTTACCACCCTCATACTTGCACATTATGGGGACATTACTTCATGGCAAGACGAAGTTAACTCTGGCATATGTTAAATCTGCGCTCTTGTCAAATGATCTCATTGACAATGAATTGTCGAGTCGCAATAGTAGAAGTAACAATCTGGCACAAGAATTGGTTGTGAGGAAAGGCGAAGAAGAAGGGTTTGCATAGCGGTATAGTGAAAGACAAGTCAAAATTTAAATACAAGAATTTGACCTGTAATTATTAACACAAGAAGGGGAAAATCAAAGCATATTGCTTCAAGTTAAAGAATAACACTACAAGAAAACAGCTAATCAACAACGGCAATCAGAGACGGATTAGCGAGGGCACAACGACGGCTTACCGATGGGATTGATTTCGTTGACCGCCCATCGCAAATCCCTCACAAATTTGCCACCAAATCATGGCCCCGCATTTTTTTATTTTTTATTTTTTTTATTTGGGGAAATAAATTGCCGTTGCTGAGCCCTCGCAGATCTGCGAGGGCTTAGCGATGGCCCTTCTTTTTTTTTTAATTTTTTATTTTTTATATGGGGAAATAAAAAGTCGTTGCTAAGTCCTTGCAGATCTGCGAGTGCTTAGAAACAACCCATAATTTTTTTTTAATTTTTATTTTTTATGTGGGGAAATAAAGTGTCGTCGCTGAGCCCTCGCTTTAATTTCCCACGTAAAATTTAAAATATTTAAATCTGCGAGGGCTTAGTGACGGCACGTTATTTTTTAAAAATATTTTAAAATTTACGTGGGAAATTAAAGGCGGCGGCGTTTTTTTTTTTCTTTTTTTAAAAAAAATAGTTGGTCGTCGCTAAGCCCTTAGTGCTTAGCGACGGCTTTTGTTTTTATGCACTATTTTAGGGTTTAGGATTTAGGATTTATCGTATATTTAATCTATATAAATGAATTTTAAACACATACACATTGTCATAATTATTATATATATATCTTGATAATAATAAAAAAAATTTTCCTTATTTCATAAATATAAGTATAAAGTTTTATTAATATAACATACAATGTATATGCTTATATGAATTATATAAAAAACATCTTATTATATAAATCAAATAATTAATCCGACCGTTGGATATAACCATATGTATAAATTATTCATATATGAAAAATTTTGACTTAATCGGATATTATTTCACATGTCATCCATATAGGTTTGTAATGTTAATACCGAAATATACAAAATTTTTTTATTTTAGAAATATCAAAATTTTAATCTAACCGTTAAATTTGTTAGACATATAATAAAAACTAAACCTACAAAATTTGAAGTAAATCAGATATTAATTGATATGTTATCCATTTACGTTTGTAATTTTAATACCGAAATATACAACCGTTAGATTTGTTAGACCTATAATAAAAACTAAACCTATAAAATTTGAAGCAAATATGATATTATTTCACATGTCATCCATATAGTTTTGTAATTTTAATACCGAAATATGCAAATTTTTTTATTTTAGAAAAATCAAAATTTTAATCTAATCATTAGATTTGTTAGAAATATAGTAAAAACTAAATCTACAAAATTTGAAGCAAATCTGATATTAATTCATATGTCTGTACATTTTTAATTTTAATACCGAAATATATAAATTTTTTTATTTTAGAAAAATCAAAATTTTAATCTAACCGTTGGATTTGTTAGATATATAATAAAAGCTAAATCTACAAAATTTGAAGCAAATCTGATATTAATTCATATGTCATCCATTTATATTCGTAATTTTAATATATAAATATGAATTAATAATATAAATTTGTTTATTTAAAAAAAAAAATTAAAATTTTAATATAACCATTACATTTGTAGACATATCTCAATTCAATATTATTTTATGCATTTATTAACATATTATTTTATGTATTTATTGATATTATTATTTTTGTCTTTTTTATAAAAAAATAATTTTTTTCCTTCTTCCTTCTTTTGGGATTAATTTGAAAGAAAACTGAGAAATGTTTATATAATATATAATATTATATAATATTTCTTTGTCATTTCTTTGATATAATATATATAATATATATTATATATATATCTTATAATTTATTAAATATGATTACATATTTTATATATATAAGTTATTATTTTAATATATATGTCATTTCAAATATTATTTCACAAGTCATTGATGTACGTTTTTAATTTTAATATCGAAATATACAAACTTTTTTATTTTAGAAAAATTAAAATTTTAATCTAACCGTTAGATTATAGTGAGATATATAATAAAAACTAAATCTAGAACTTTTGAAGCAAATTTGATATTATTTTATATGTCATCGATATACGTTTTTAATTTTAATTTTATAATTTAAATCAATGTAAAAATTTATTTATTTTTAGTATTTTTTAACAAAAGGAAAAAAAAATCTTAAAATATGCATTTATTTTAAAATATATACAAATGATGGCATAATATTATAATTTTTTTTCAAAAAAAGAATATATATATAAAGAAACAAAATTGGAAAACACAAATGGACAAAATCCTTTCAAATTTTAGCAAAATTTCAAATTTCCTTTCCTCCATCTTCTTCTTCCCTCCATTTTTGTTTTCCCTCCTTCTCCTGCATCTTCTCCGTTTCTCTTTCATTGCTCCCTTTTTATTTTTTTCCACTTTTTCATCTTCGTCCCAGTTCTTCCATTCAAGCGGGTCCTTTCATTCAGCGCCGCGGCCTCGCATCAGCTGCTGGTATAGATTTCACCTTGATCTATTTCTCATTGGTGTATTTATTCTCAATTTTGATATACTTGGGGTTTATCGATTTCAGATCACCATGGACCTCCAAAGGTAAACTGCTGGCAAGACCCCATGAATCCAGCTAAATGGAAAGAAGAACATGTTAGTTTTCTTTGACTTTGTTCTCTTTCGTTTTGTCCCAAGTTTTAGGCTTTTTTTTTCCCTTGCAAAACTTTCCTGGATTTAAGATTTTGTGATTGATAGTACATTATAATGTTCCGAAACTATATATAAACACTTTCAGTCTTATTTATCTGCAAAGGAATTGCCTTGTTTTAGTTTTTGTTTTATTTCCAAGATTTGATTTTTAGAGTTCTGAATCATGATCCTTAGTAGGATTTCAATTTTATGCTTGAATTCTTGAATGTTATATTTGGGGTGAAGACTGAAATAATAATCATGTGGAGCATAGAAATAATTGAAATCAATATTTTGAGTGACTGTTTTCTCTCTATCTCTCTCTCTCTTTTTTTTTTTTTCTTTTTTAATTCTTTGTATGTTTGTAAATGTGTTAGAATGAAATGGTAATAGTATCATTTAATATGTGACCAACTAGCCCACTATTCTAGTTGAAATTAATGGAAACTTGCTTGCATGAATCAAATGTCTTCCCTTCTTCCAATACTTTTGATTATTTGGTCAGATTTTGTGGCTAAGGGTGGCTGGAGAATTTTAAACATGAGCAAACATCACCATATGAGCAGAACTCCTTAGGCATATGAAGGTTTCTATTCCTTTTATGTACGACTTGTGCATGTATTACTGATATGTAAAATTAATGTCTGTAAGATTGGTGCCATTATCTGTCTGCTTTCATGGATCAATATGTCGTACAACCATTATAGAAGAATTGGGCATCTCAGAGAAACGGTTTCATTTTTTTTTTTTTTTTCTTTATTTTTCTTTTTGTGGTCATTCGTCAAATCTTCATGTTCATAAAGCTAAATGGTATGCTTACCTCTCCCAAATAATCTGTTGATATCTAATCCTTATTGCTATATCTCTTGCTGTTGCAGTTTGTGATTGTTTCTTTCACTGGCTGGGGTCTGCTCTTGACAGCAGGCTAAAAGTTCTTCACTGGAGGCAAGAAAAGCAAAGAAGGGGTACTCATTTCTTTTCTCAAATGGTCTTTCTCAATTTTCAGACATGTTAATCATCATAATGCTTATGGGAAAGAGGGCCTCATTTCTTTTCAATCATTGACTGAGCTTAAAGCTTTCTAAAAACAGTACATGTAATGTTCACTTTCTTTAAAAGAATTGGTGTTATGTTCTGACCAAAAGTTTCTGCAGTATTGGGTATCATAAGCAATAATTTCATTTGCTAGATTACACACTTTGCACTGCAAATTCTTGCAAACAAAAGTGTAATAAGGTTTTACTTAGATCTTGTTCCATTATGTGATTTTCAATTACCAGTACCTAGCAAAATGCTAATGGAAAAAGGTTCCTATTATTTTTTAATCTTTTTAAATTTCTAAATTACTTTTTTTTTTTTTTGAATATTGTTTGATTTGCATATTGATTGGCTAAAAGTGAATGTATAATGCAGAAAATAATTTTGACGGAGGCCTGGATCGACAGTTGCTGGGTTTCTCGGAATAGCGCGTACTCTAAGAAGATGATTGTAATTAGCATTTTTGTTATTATTATATTAGATTATTGTTATATTTTTGTCATTGTTAGAAATTTTAATATCGAGTGTAATTAGCAAAAGTATAATTAGGGAGGACATCAGAAAGTGTAATTAAGATTTTTATGTATGTTATATGTTATATTATTAAGATTTTATTAATGTTATACGACTTTTTTATGTTTTTATAATATTATAAATTTAATTTCTTTATGTCGATTCATATAAATTAATATTTTAAATAATAATAAATTTTTATAATTTAATTGTTATTTTTATTTAAATTTTGTTGTTTTTAATATAAATATAATTAGGAAATATTAATTTATTGAAAACATATTTAATATATATTAAAAAAAAAAATTAAAAGGCCTTCGTTGTGCCGTCGTTGATTTAAATAAATTTTTTTTAAAAAAATTTCAAAGCCCTCGTTAAGCCGTTGCTAACTTTGATCACACCCTCACGTTGACCAATATTTCGACCACCGCTCGGTCCTCGCTAAGCACTTGCAAATAGCGAGGGGAGTTGATAGTCGTCGCTGTGGCGGCGAGGTGAATTGCGAGGGGGAAGATCAGTCGCTGAGCCCTCGCTAAACTGGATCAGCGACGGCTCAGCTAGGGATTTGGTCGTACCTGATCGACTGTTTTCTTGTAGTGTAAGGAATCTGAAAATTACAAAGGAAGGTCTGTTGAAGCTAGTATCATAGAAGATAAGTCTGATTCTGGTCTTCTTCAAGTCACTGTTGATGCCGACTACAGAACCAAGGATAAATAGTGCATAAATTCTGCATGCTCCTATCATGTGTCCCAATCGGGATTGGTTTTCAACATATGAACCTTTTGCATATTGTACTGTCCTAATGGGAAATAGTACTACCTACAAATTTGTTGGCAAAGGAGCAGCTCAAATCAAGATGTTAGATGGCATTGTAAGAACATTAACAAATGTTCGTCAAGTTCCTGACTTGAAGAAGAATCTTATCTCTTTAGGCACCTTGATAAAATTGGGTTCAAGTACTCAGCTAAAAGTGAATTTATGAAAGTCATCAAGGATGCCCAAATATTGATGAAAGCCACCATGTGTGGGAACCTATATGTGTTGAAAGGATACACAGTTATTGTTATTGTTTGCTACAAGCTCTTTATCATCTTCAGATTTTGATGTCACAAAATTGTAGCATATGAAGTTGGGCCATATGAGTGAAAAGGGAATGTCCCTTTTGATCAAAAGAGGTTTGTTGTGTGGGCAACATACTGGAAAAATGGAGTTTTATGAACATTGTATCTTTGGGAAACAAAAACGAGTCAGCTTCAGCAAAGCCACTCATAGGACCAAAGGTACCCTGGATTACATCCATTCAGACCTTTGGGGACTTTCTTGCTTACCTTCAAAAGGTGGTGCAAGATATATGCTTACTTTTATAAATAGATTTCAAGAAAAGTCTGGGTTTATTTAATGAAGCATAAGAGTCAAGTTTTCACTACTTTCAAGCAATGGAAAATTTTGATTTATAAGCAAACAGGAAAGACGATTAAGAGGCTCAGAACAGATAACGATCTAGAATTTTGCAATGAAGAGTTCAACAATTTTTGCAACAATAAGGGGATAGTTCAACATCAAACAGTCATACACACTCCCCAACAAAATGGAGTATAGTTCAACATCAAACAGTTATACACACTCCCCAACAAAATGGAGTTGTAGAACAGATAAATCGTATTCTCATTGAGAAAGCACGTTGTTTGAAGATATTAATCTTCAAATTAATATTCTAATTTTCAGTGTATTTTGGGGGTTAAAGTTTTGTAGGTGTTTTTTTGGATATTAAGATAAGCATCAGTGGACTTCTTGTTTTGAGATATGTGTCTCATTGTAATATTATCTTTCCATACTGAGAATTTTGTTCCTCTTCACCCATGGACTGGGCTTCCTTAGTTGAACCACGTAAATTCTTTGTGTCTATTTTTCTTTCATTTGCTTTGTTACTGTTTTTCAGTCTCATTATTTTGTCATTATTTTTCTAAAAATTATATTTATTCTCCTAGAATTATAACATTTTTCATAAAAGAAATTTTCTGCCATTGATAAGACAACTATTGAAGAGAGGGGTAGGAATATTTTCGGTAAGTTTATTTCCTACAACAGAATGAAAGGATAAGTTTGTCAACACTCCCATCCCCTCTGGCAATTTGCCACGAAAATGATTGAATCCAAGTGAGAGTCGTTCGATTGATGAGAGATTGCCTAGGAAAGACGGAAATTCTCCTCTCAATTTGTTCTTTCCAATATAAAGCACAAGTAGTTTCTTTAGGGAGCTTAGCTCAACTAGAATTTCCCCCCAGCTCATTTTGATTTAAATCGATAGTTTTGAGGTCTAAGCAACTGCTTAGATTTACTGGAATATTTCTAGTCAATACATGGCTGGTAAAATTTAGAACTTTTAGTAAAAGCTGCCACCTGCCCTAAAAGTTTAAGCTGATAGAGAGGGGTTAAATTTATTCTCTTAACACACCCCCTCACGTGTGGGCCGATCACAAATTTTTCTTAACAAGGCCCAACACGTGCACAATAATCAACAAATCAACAAATGCCCCAACAAGGGCCCAACAACAAATGCAATAATCAACAAATGGGTTCAACAAATGGGGGCAATAGCAGGGATTCGAACCCAAGACCTCCTGCTTTGATACCATGTTAAAGAAGTTAAATTGTCACCTGCTCTAAAAGCTTAAGCTGATAGAGAGGGGTTAAATTTATTCTTTTAACAAAAGCAATCTACCAACCTCTTGTGGAAGGTCTTCGATGAATCTGTTACCCCTGAGTTCAATGGACTTCAAGAAACTCAAGTTTTCTATTTGATGAGATATATAGACCCTTGTAGGTTCATCCCTCTGAGAGTAATGCCTATAACTCTCTCGCGTTATTGTGAACTGCAAACAACTCCTTGCCATTGGCAATGGTGTATAGAGTTATTCAATAAGTTCGGCACTCCATGTGGATCTTTAGATATCTGTTCATAGAACAAGGCGATCAGAATCATTCATTGCTAAATGACTTGCAGCTGAAACATGTTTTTGTTGACACACGAAAGCAATTAGAATCAGGAAAATTTTTCTTGATGACAATATTAGTTCGTTAGAAATGGAAATGCTAAGGTCCATGTTAATTTTATCAAAGTTAGTTATCATTCAGTGCAAATATATAAGCTGCCAGTAATGAGCAATGTGAAATAAGAAGTTGTTGGTCAATCCCACCTATTTAATTAATTTGGATCCTCGGAATCGTTGAAGCAGATTGAACAATGAGATATATTGGGGATGATTCTCTACGATCGAGAAATTTGTTTAGCAAAATTAAGTTTTGATTAACTTCTTGGATGCTTCAGACCTGCAAAATGAAGTTCATGGGAGAAGGGTTTCTCCAATGAAATCTCCGACAATCAAATTAGAAGGAAAGAAGCACTACTAAAAATAAGACTATATACGACGGCCCTACAACCGTCGTATATAGTATAAAAGGTATCGTATATACTATATACGAGTGTTCAACGTCGATTTTTGATCTGTCGTAAAAGTAAAGGTCGTTAAAAATATACGACAGCTCAACAACCGTCATATTTACTTGATACGACTATTAATTTACGAAGGTTATAAGACCGTCGTATATACTTTTATTATATACGACAGCTAAAAGACCGTCATATAAAATCCAACTATATACGACGGTTGAATGACCATCGTATATACTTTTATTATATACGACTGCTGTAAAACTGTCGTATATATTTTTACAATATATGACTGTTATAAGACAGTCGTATATACTCTTACTATATGCGATGGTTAAAAGACCGTTGTATACATTCTTTTTTAAAAAAATATATATATATATATTATTTACCGAAAATATCATATATATTAAATGGACCATCATTTTTTATTTTTTTTGAAAAAATTTTAATTTTAATTTTACCCGTACAATAACTAACATATTTAAATACAAAATATATTATTTTAATTCAATATATAATATTATTGTTTCTTCAAATCTTCCTGTCAAGCAATGAAATCCATCTGAGATGAATACATAATACCACCAAG
>JAXGGT010040288.1:0-12255 GCA_035583425.1 Marsdenia floribunda
AACGGCCCTCGAATCCATTGACAGAGATCCATTGACAGAGAGAATCAGCGGATTAAATAGGAGACTTGTAACCCATATTCAAATTAATATATTTTACATTGATTTCAACTTGCATTATCATTTTAATTTTTGCAGACGAGAAATCACTGTCCACAATTATATTTATTTATTATTAAGATAAGTTATTATATAATTGAAAAATTAAAAAGATTAAAAATTAACTCTGGTTTTTATTTATTATTATTTTTTTAACCAAAGAGTGTGTCATTTGAAAGTTTTATTTTATTAGTTAATTTATTTGGTGTGTATATTATATATATTTATATATATATATATATATTATATCTTTTTAGCTAAGTTTAAACATGTGAAAAACTCCACATTTTCCTATTTTTTTTTTTTTTTTTTTTTTTTTTGAGATGAACGGATATTATATTATAAACACACACAAAAAATCTAATTAGATTAAATTTTAAAATTTATACTTTTACAAATTTTTTTATCATTATCAAATTTAAAATTCTATATTAAAATAAATATATTACATGTTTATCTCAATAGTTAAAAAAAAAAAAAAAAAAATCAATATATTTTATACTTATTTAAGTTATCTTTATTTTGACCTAAAGGTTCGTTCTTTCTTTTTTTTTTTTTTTTTTTCACTCTCTTTCATCAACGGTGCCATATAAATGTGAAGATTTTGTTTCATCTATATGCATTAGCAAGAAATAAAATAGAAATAGATGGCGTGACACCGAGAAATATATATATATATATATATGATTTTTATTCACTTTTTAAACAGTGTTACAATATATATTTTTTTCCTCTATATAAAATAAGCATTAGATTTCTTTAAAAAATGTTGTAATTTTATTTTTATTTCAATAAATAAAGTTTTTTTTTTTTTTTTTTTACTTACTATAATATATAAATGTAGAATGAAATTGATATAATATTTACAGCTCAATGTGAAAAATTAGCCATTATAATTTTTAGCCACAAAAATGAGAGTTCATTAAAATTTGAATTAATTAATAAGATTACAAATAACAAAAACACTTCTTATAGCATTTACACGTGTTTGATACTTAAATTTCTATAAAAAGACATTTTTTTGTCTAATGAAAAATAAAATGTAGATTCGATTATCCAAAAAAAAAAGTAAAGGAAAATTAGGGAGTTTAGTCCCAAACTTATATTTCAATTACAAGTATGGTCCCAAACGATTAACTTTTAAGTTGAGATCCTCAATTTTTTTTTGTGGTCCTTTTTGTCGGAATTTACCAAATTTCAGCCAAGTCAATGATAGCTGACCAATTTTATCATTGGAAAATTGGATGGTTCAGTCTCGTAACTTTATTTTTAACATGGTAAACTTTATTTTTAACTTGGTAAGTTCTATATCTTTTTACAAGCAGCCTATTAAGTCCTTTTAGCCAAAAATTGAAATTTTTTGATCAAAATTCATCACATACCTGGTTATGATAATGATGATCCTAATAAGAAAACAGTAGCGATGGTGTTGACGCCTTTTGAAAGGAATAAATTGCACAATGCTACGGAATTCTAAATCCACGGGGTTTAGCTTCTCACCATTTGCGATGGCCTAGTCATTCTCTCTGCTTCTCAGTCCAGAGAGAAACTAAGAGAAGAACAGTGCTTGGATTGTTTTGCCCCCTCAAAAAATTATCATATACCCAATACGCAATGAAATTTGACCAAAAAATGTAAATTTTTGGCCAAAAAGACTTAATGGGTTATTCGCAACAAGATATAGGACTTACCAAGTTAAAAATAAAAATTTTCAACTTTAGTTAATTAACATAAATAGTTACAGCACTTAATCGGCCAATTTTCTTTTTATAATTTTACTAGGGAAAATAGTCATTAAAATAATTTAAAAAAAAAAAAAAAAAAAAAAAAATTAAAAAAGATATCTTTTCCCCCCACCCCTCGCCTCCCCTCCAGTCTCCTCTCTTCCCTCCCTAGATGACGGTGCCGGATTTTAGGTAAGACCTGGCTCACATCTCTTAATTGCTACTTTAGTACCATTTTTCTTTAAGGTTCCTTTATAGACTTTACCAAATCCCCCTTTACCGATAATCAACTTGGCATCAAAATTATTTGTGGCCAAGAGAATGTCGAATGAAGGTAACTTTAATCCCAGATGTAGAACCTGAAGGGGAGAGCCATCGTTATTTTTTTTTTTTGGCTTTCTGATTTAAAAAAAAAAAAAAAAAAAAAAAATTTATTGTAATGACTATTTTACCTTTGGTAAAATAATAAAATCGATCAATTATCGTTAATTGGGCTCGAATTTAGTAAATTCTGGCCAAAAGAACCATAATTACAAAAAAGGGGAGAAAAAAAAAAGTTGAAGATCCTTAACTTAAAAATTAATCGTTTGAGACCATATTTGTAATTAGAAAATAAGATTGGGACTAATTAATTCCCCAATGTTCCAAAAATAAAATAAAGACTACTTTGTTCCCCAAGTCTTTCGGTTTCGGATGCGGTCTGTGATTGGTTGAATCTCAATTTTATCTCATCCATTCAGATGATGACTCCTCCCATTGTCGTAGGTAACGTATTTGTTTTAATATTATTTAACATTTACTATAATATTATAGTATAATATAGTAAATTTTAAAAGTATAAATTGTTAATAAATATTTAATTAATTAAATTTATAAAAGAAAATTATATTTTTTTTTTTAAAAAAAAAGACTCAGTTCTGTTTTAACGTAATTTTTGAAGGAAATTTGTTTAATCTTAGCGATACTCTTGAAAAAGACTCCTTCACTCAAGACGGATTCCTTCAAGAGATCCGTAACATTCGGTTCAACTACAGCATATCATTTTTTCCAAAAAAATATATATAATTTGTTTTCTTTAATATTTTTGAACATTGTATATTTTCAAAATATTTGATCCTATTATTGCGTATTTTGATGTGATTTGAAAACGTATTTAAATTTTTTCTTTTATATCTATATAAAAAAAAAAAAAAAAAAAAATTTGATATTTAAAATGCAACGAATAGTAATTAAGATAAATATCTAAAATAATCATTTAAATTATATTTATTTATTATTATGATGAGTTATTATATAATTCAAAAATGAAATTAAATTTATAATGACAAAAAATTAACTGTGGTTTTTTCTTTATTATTATTAATTTTTTTGTTGTAGTTTTATTTTATTGGTAAAAATTTAGTTGGTGTGTGTATATAAATATATCATATCTTTTTAAACTAAATTTACCTTCTTTTTTTTTTTTTCCACTCTCTCTCCAACGGCACCCTATAAATGTGAAGATTTTGATTCATTTATATTCCTTAGTATCTTTTGTACTCAGAATAAAAATAGAATAAAAATATATGGCATACAAGAAATATTTTCATCTTCCAGAAGATTGTGTTGTCAAGATTTTATTGAGATTACCGGTAAGATCGATTGTTAAATTTAGATGTATTTCAAAATCTTGGTATGCTTTATTGAAAAGTCGTTATTTCATTGATAAGCATCTCAAATTAAGCGAGAAGAAGAACAATGGTCTTCTTTTCATTGACGAAAAGGAAGAGGAAAAGGAAGAGGAGGAGGTGGAAGAAGAAACCGTAGTGTATGCTAATTTAGATGAAGGGAAAGAGATGAGAGAGAAAAAAATGGTGTATGCTAATTTAGAGGATGAATCTATTAGCATTTTAAAATTTGATTTACATTACACCATAATATGCCAATATTTTGTTATTGTTGGGTCTCACAATGGGATAATTTGTGTGCAGACCGACGATAATTATTTTGTTTTGTTAAATCCTGCAATGAAGGAAACTAAGTTGGTACACAACTCTACAATGCCATGGAAGAGCAGGGACCGTGACAACAGGCTTGATATGTTTGGCATAGGATTTGTTTATGATCATATGAATGATGATTATAATATTATTTATGTTCTACGAAATGATTCTAGTTCATCACCTCACATATCTTACATAGTTGAAATATACAGTCTTATGTGTGATAATTGGAATTATAATTTAAATGTAGATGATAATATTTTATTTGAAATAGATTTTTTAGGCTATGGAACTTTATTATTTAATAGGAGAATTTATTGGAAGACGAATTTAGCAATCATTTCTTTTGACACTAGCACTAGAGTATTCTACAAAATTCTCTACCCTGGAGGAGTGTTATGTTATGATCACCACTTTATAAGTCTTCTTCAAGTTATAAAAGGTTCTCTAGCCCTAATATGGATGCCGGTGAACGACGATACTTCAAATCTTAATTTTGAAGGATGCATTGATATTTGGTTGATGATGGATTATGGAATGGGAGATTCTTGGTCAAAACAGTATACATTAGGACCTTTCTCAACAATATCATGCCCTATATCAATATGGAAGAATGAGGAGGGTGAAGAGGATCTCCTTATTCAAACTAATCTTCATTTTAGAGATCCTAGATATGTTTATGATTGTGAATTTGTTAGATGGAATTTGTTAAAAAATGAACAAGTTCAAAAGTATCACGTTGAAGATTTTAATACTGTACACTTCTCTATCTACAGAGAAAGTTTAATTTCAATAATGTGATTTTTGTTTTTAAGCACTCTTCTTTTAATTTGTAACAAATGATATATATATATATATATATATATTGTATTTTTCAATAATATATCGTATCTTTATTATTATTATTATATTGGTTATAAAATTAAGAGAGAAAGTAGGGATAGATAAAAAGTTTCAAAATAATAATAATAATAAATATATACCTATTTATAAAATGATATCCTCAATGAAAAAAAAAAAAAAAAAAAAAACTAATAAAATATGATACAGAACTGACGTTTGCCAGATGAGGAGCCATTATATGAATACATAGATTTCGAAGAAAAATTGAATCGATATTCGAAGGATATTCTTTAACACACCATATCATTTAATTAACTAAAGTAATTAATATTTTCAACTATAAACATTGATTTAATAAAATTTAATGGCGTTAATTTTTCATTTTAATTAAATTGACACATATTTTAATTTTATTAATATTTAAAAAATATATCATAAAAATTCAACACTATTAAAGAGTTTTACTTGGTAGAAACATAAACAAAATGAAAAATGTTTCACTCAAATATTTATAATCAAATACTAAATTTATTTACCAAAAAAATTGTAATTGTAATTATTGATATATTTCTAAATCTTTTTTTAATTTTTTTAATCAAAATTTGTGCACCTTATAACGCAATAAATATATTAAATAAATAAATTTTCTATTTAAAAAGAAAATAGAAAGAAGAAAATAATTTCTTGAATCAAAAGGAATAAAAAATTAATTTGTAAGAATTTTAATTTCTTGAAAAATAATTATATTATATTGTACAATTGTATTGTATATATTTCATCTTTTAATTATATTATATTGTACAATTGTTGTTGTTAATGTTGCTGTTCTACAAATAAGAAGAATATAAATTGATAATAAGTGATTATTTTGGTGATAACAATTTCGTTTATAATCATAAAAAATTATAAATTTTAGTAATAATTTTATAAATACTTTATTTATAATCATAAAAAATTATAATTATAACTATATAATAAAATACGTAATTATAAATTATTAAATTACATATTTATCAAAAGATTAAAATTTAAGCTATGAAAACCAAAAATTTTCCAAAAAAGCAAGTAATGTATATCTGTTATTACCCATGCCCCTGGTATAAAGTATAGTAAGTTTTTGTCCTTTTAATTCTTCGTCTTTCTCCAATTAATTTCTAAGTAAACCCTATAACTAATTTTTAAATCCCTGATATCGTCACATCAGTTTCAGGTAATTGATCTTAATTTCTCCAATCTCTATATTTTCAATTTGCTTTCTATATTTTCAAGAAAGAAATAACTTCTGGCTATTGTTGTTTTCCCAAAAGTAAATATATTGAAAATTGGTAGATTTGGTCCCCAATTTTTTAATCATTGATGGTGCGATTGTTTTGTTTTGTTTTTTTCTTTTTTTCTTTTTTTTTACCATAAGTTCCTAATGTACGATGAACAAGTGCATTTAGTAACTTTTTTCGCAAAATGAGTTGTCCAAATAATGAATTTTGTGAAAAGAATGACCAAATAATGCATAGATTTTTTATACATTACGGATCGATTAAATAAAAAATAAAAAAAAAAAAAAGACCAATCGTATCAAAAACAAAAACATTAACTCTAAATTTACAAACTTTTGTCAAAAGTTGTGGTCAATCCGATTAATTTTTTATTATTTATTATTTGTTATTTAATATTATTATCATTTTTTAATTCTAGTCTTAAGAATTGTAATTAACTTGAATTTTAGGTTTACTTTTTCAATAAATTCAAAGAAGAAAAGGAAAGAAGATGAAGTGTAGCTTTACTGGTTAGGGTCATAGTAAGGATATATTTTTAATAATTGATAATGAAAAAAATAATCGGTAGACCATTTAAAATTTAAATTTTACGTACATAGTCTAATTTTTATTTGGGGAAGACTTTATCCTATCTCTTATGATGACTCTTATTTAAATCATTAAAGGAAATCACATAAAAAAATGGCGGCTAGGGAGCTGTCATTTTAGCCTAATACGACAAACTGTTTTTTTTTTTTTTTTTAACGTTATTTTGATAAATTGTGGCTATAAAATTGTCGTTTTTGCTCAAAAACCAACAAGAAAACGAAAATTGGCCAAAACGTTGTTAAAAAATAAATTTTTGAAAATAAAATAAAATATTGGTCAAATACGGTGGCTTGAGAAGCCGTCATTTATGGTACATAGATACAACGGTTCCCTAGCCGTTGTTTCTAATTTAATATTTTTTTTAAGAAAAAATTTATTAAAAAATTAAATTTTATTAGCTTAAACGGCGGCTATCAGGCTATCAAGTACGACGGCTCCTCCAACCGTCATTTGTATTTTTTTATATATATTTTTTAAGATCTTTTTGAGCAAATAAGACGGTTTTTATCCATCCTTTTTGATTTTTTAATTAAAAAATAAAATTTTAATTACGATTATATTAGATATTAGAATTTAATTTGAGACAAAAATGAGGATTGTTAACCATCATCATTTTTGTCCTAAATATGTATTTATTTTAATTTTTAATTAAATTAATTTTGAATTAAAAAAAAAGAAAAAAGAGATACAATCGTAAATAATTAGAAATAATTCAAAATACAAAATATTTTATTAAATAAAAATCATTGAATAATTCAAAATTCTAAGTAATTCATTAAATAAAAATATAAATCCTATCCGGTGGAACTATGGGTACATGGTGTGATGGAGGAATGGTTAGAAGGTGAATTTGAAGAAGAGCCGGATGTCATCCTTGAAGATATAGATATCTCTTGTAATGAGAGCCTACGGTTCCATTTATTACCCATCTTCAAAGTCCTTTCAAAAAACATAAACAACATATTAAATCAATGAACATATTGTTATTCCCTAAAAAAATTTGGCATAGTTTCCCCACAAAATGGACATTTTCTGATCTCAAAGTCGTCCTACCAATCACAAACATTCAAGTAAATATAATAAAAACATACTTAAATGTCAACCACATGAATAGTAACACTACTTGATACCAAGTAATTGAACTCCAGGTAACTTAAGAAATTACCAATGTCAACTTCAAATAACTTAACATAACTTAAATTAAAAGTTATACCCCAAGTAATTAAATTAACAAATAATTACATAAAAAGTTAAACTCCAAGTAACTTAACAAATAATTACCAATGCCAACTCCAATTAACTTAACATAACTTAAATGAAAAGTTATCTCCAAGAAATTTAACAAGTAATTCCCAATGCCAACTCCAAATGACATAACATAACTTAAAAACAAAGTTAAACTTCAAGTAACTTAACAATTTACCAATGCCAACTCTAATGCCACTTTACATAACTTAAATCAAAAGGTAAACCCCAAGCAACTTAACAAATAACTCCAAGAAAATTAAAAATTTTGGCAAAATTTCCCCTAAAAATTAACGTTTTCCCTATTTCAATCCCATCACCAGCAGTCAAAAACATTCAAGCACATACGACTCAACAATGTTAACTTAACTAAAGTTAACTAAATCAACATTATGTAAATTTCCAACTCCAAGTAAATTACTAACTATATATATACAAATTTGAAATTTCAACCAACTTCATCCAACATAAGTGAATTTCAACAAAGTTAACAAATTTCCAATGTCAATTCCAAGTAAATAAAATTAAAATAAGTAAATACCAACTCCAAGTGAATGTAAATTCCAAATAAATAAAATTTAACAAAGTTAGTTTTAACTAAGTACGTAGAATTCACTCATAAAAAAAAAAGTATGTAAAATTCAATTAACATAAATAAAGCCTGATATTTAACTAAACATCCAACTAATTGTAAACAAACTTAAAATTTCAACTCAAACCAACATGAGTGAATTTCAATTTTCCAAATAAATTTGAAACTCCATAAGCAAATCAACATAAGTATACAATTTTCAAATATCAACTCAAAGTACCCAAATTTCACTTAAGTAAATGAACAAACATAAATAAATGATAATGGTGCTTATTTATACATTTATGGTCATTAGATGTGTGTTGGGGTCTATCTACCAATTAGATCCAGTTCTTCATCTTGAATACCATCCTTAACCCAATTAGTATCTACTTCTTGAGGAGTGGGGGTGCATATCTAATTGTTGTGGGGGCAAAATAATTGTATATCATAGTCTCTTGAATATACATCATAGTTATCCCTTCGCATCATTGGCATGACCATATGCCATTTATTCTCCTTCGAATGTTGGGAATACCAAACTTACTCGACTTGATTCATTAAAATGAATCGTTCATCTATCTCCTTATTTTCTCTATAGAGCAAGTGATCAAGATTAATCATGGTAAACTTCAACTCATCTTGTTTTACACCCCGATCTAAATCAACCCAATCACACTTGAAAAGTAAATATGACCTCATGTTAGTGTACCACATGTTTATTATAGAGGTAAGAGCTCCATAATACTTAACGCCGCCACCAATAGGATTCTTATCACTCAAACTAGAATAGCTTGTGATATCCACTACAAAAAAAGCTGGCAGATTCGACGCCTACCAAATACGACGGTTGCAAACCATCATTTTTGGTTACCAGATTGGTCCACCAAATAAGATGGTTTGCTCCCTAACTGTCGTTTTGATAATATTTTGGAAAACGTGCCAAGCTATAACGGTGGTTTTGTGAACCGTCGTATTTAGGTTGGCAAATACAGCGATCTAGGTGATCAAATATGATGGTTTTATAAGTGTCGTATTAGGTTAGGCAGATACGACGCCTCATTTGAGCAAATACAGCGGTTACAAAGCGTGGTTTTTGCTCAAAATACGAGTTTATAACTTCAATCAATATTCATATAATATCGGATTTGTTTCAAATTTTGTATATTTCATTTTTAATATATTTGTAATGAATCTATCGGTTGGATTAAATGTTTAATTTTTATAAAATAAAAAAATGTGTATATTTCGATATGAAAATCACGAAAGTAGATGGATGACGCATGAAATAGTATCAGATTGGCTTCAAATTTTGTAGATTTTATTTTTAATATATTTCTAATAAATCTAATGGTTGGATTAAATTTTTTATTTTTATAAAATAAAAAAATGTGTATATTTCGATATTAAAATTACGAAAGTAGATGGATGACACGTGAAATAGTATCGAATTGGCATCAAATTTTGTAGATTTTATTTTTAATATATTTATAATAAATCTAACAGTTGAATTAAATATTTGATTTTTATAAAATAAAAAAATGCATATATTTTGATATGAAAATTACAGAAGTAGATGGATGACACATGTATCAGATTGGCTTCAAATTTTGTAGGTTCAGTTTTTTTTTTATATGTTTAACAAATCTAACGGCTAGATTAAAATTTTGATCTTTGTAAAATAAAAAAATGTGCAAATTTCGGTATTAAATATACAAATATAAATGGATGACACATGAAATAATATCCAATTAAAATAATATTTTGTCAATATGAATAATTTATATATATGGTTATATCCAACGGTTGGATTAATTATTTAATATATATAATAAGATATTCCTTATATAATACATAAAGTTGTATACATCGTAACTTACATTTATGAAATGTTATACCTTTATATATGAGATGATTAAATTTTTTCGATTATTAATATCAAATTAGATTATAATGATTATTACATTATTTAAGAGTTTAAAAATAATTTATATAGTAAAATTTACCCTAACCCTAAACCCTAAAATATCCTAAACCATAAATAATAATATTTATTTATTTATTGGACTCCAAAATGACGGCCTGGCCCTACCAGAAATAGCGATCGGGCCGCCGTTTTAGGCCCATTTTTTTTTAAAAAAAGGCGGCCGCCCAAAATAAATTTTTTAAAAATATTGGGTTAAAAACAACGGCCTGACCCAACTAGAAACGGTAGTCGAGCCGCCATTTTTGCCCCTTAGAGTTTTTTTTTTTTTTTTTTTTTAATTTTAGCCCAGACCATACCCGACAGAATAGTTCAAGTCAGGTTGGTCGGGTTGGGTTGGCAGAAGTGGTGGGTTGGGGGGAAAATTTTTGAGATTTACCCTTTTATTTTCGGCAAATTGGCATAAATAGTCCCCAAACTATGGCTATTTGGTGACATTGGTCCCCTAACTATACGTAATTGTGTGACATTGGTCCCTAAAGTTTAAAAATCTGTGAAGTCAACGATAGTTAAAAAAAATTTGCTCATGGGCATTTTTGTCCTTTCACTGTTCATCAATTAAAAAAAATAATAATAATAACATTATACATAACTTATAAGGTGAAGAAGAAAATGAGGGTTCTTTAGCCATGGCGGAAGAGGGAAGCCGTCCTAACCGAAGAAAAGGTGAGATCTTTAGCTATGGCGATAATGCTCACCGTTTTTTGGGGCTCAAATTTCCTCTCCTTTGCACTTTCTCTCTCTCCCTCTCTATTCGATTGTGTATATATATGTTTTGGGTAATTGTATATGAATACATTTTGTAATATATATAAAATTGTTGGATTTTCCCCTAGTCCGGTTTTCGTCACTCTCTCTCATTTCCCTGTATATCCCGAAAGGAAGGACAAAATGTTTTTCATCATTTAATTTTTCCTCAGTTGGAGAAAAGCCCTTTATTTAATTCTGCTTTTGGTTACTGAAATTCGTTTTTTTCCTTTTGGGTTGGAAAATCGTTTTTTTTTGCTGTCTTTTTTTTAAGGTAATTGATCGGAGATGGTTACCAATTGGTTGTATGATTATGGGTTTGAAGATATCTCTGTGCCCAATGGGAATCTTTCAACTTCTGCCCCTGGGTTTAAATGGTCGACGCAAGCCCTCATGGACTATTCATCAAATGCAAGGTAATTGTTTTATTTAACAGAATTATTTCATTTGCAGTAAAATATAGGATGCTTGGTTGGGAACTATATTAATCTATTCTGACCTGGAGCTTGAAATGTTGCACTCTCAGAATTATTTTCTTTTACTTTTGTGCTTAGTGGCTTAGATGGAAAAAAGTTGGCCGCTGTTGTTGTAGTTCAGGATTCAAATAGTTAACTTTTTGTTCTCTCTCTCTCTCTCTATATATATATATATATATATACGTATATGTTTGCTTTTTGAGTTTTATATAGGCTGATTTGGGTGATCACAAAATTTTTGAAGCATAATTCTGACTTCGGGGTTTCTATTACTTGCGAATTTACAATCTAGAGATACAGAAATCGATCAGTTTGGCGGTATACGAGTGTGTTTTTTTTGAATTATGATACTATACATACTATGTGAAGAGCTAGAAAAAGTATATGGCAAATTTGATTGAAGTTATTGTGCTTTCCCTGTCTTTATGTCTATTTCACTGCTCTTATGACATCTAGTCAATTCGATTGTTTTTCTTTTACAAAATTATGAATCTTAAGAAATTAATGGAACTTATGCTACTTCTGGTTGAAGATTATGGCTATTAATGTTTCACTCAGTGAAACTTTTCGTAAAACTTCACTGCATTATGTGAAACTTCCTTAGGAAATGATAATTTGTATTCTTCCGTCGATATTTGTTGGGAAAAATAGAAGTAAAAATAATGCTGACCCAAATACCCTTTGTCTAGAGTTAACGTGAATCCTAAAAAGACAATCTCTTTTAG